>JAZEWT010000019.1:5949340-5961540 GCA_036362905.1 Mordacia mordax | reverse complement strand
GTGGTTCTTGCTGTGAGGCAGCAGTGCTACCCACTGCGCCACCGCACTCCCCACCTTAACCGTTACTTTTTTCTAAAATATCAGGAGGGAGCGATTTAATCACAGTATCCCTACATTACAGTTCTGTATTTGTTAAATGTATTATCCTCGTCGTTCCGCATGAAAACTAGACTGACCACATCATCATGAGCGCTTTATTATTTAATACTCTATAGTGTTTGTATATGGGCAGCCTTGTCTCAAAATGCAACCGAAGGAATGTGTTTATTGTGCAAATAAATAGTTTAGTAGCAACAAATTAACTGCTCTGGCTAGCGAGTATTATTTTTTTTTACGTGATATTGTTGTTGATTTGCCGTTCATGCGTCGTTGTTTCTGCCATGCAATTTAAAAATTATTATTATACATCGAGCCGTGAAAACCTACATCGATAAAAAAAATACAGCATGGGAAAATAAAAAATACACAACGACCAAGACTCCAATTCCCCTCGAAACTAAAACAATGTTCCTTGATCTCCCCAGTAACTCCCTTACCCGAATCTCAGACACAATATTTTCGAGCGCTTTTCACCCGAGTGTCACAAAGCGCTGCACAAAGTTCAATCATCACATCTCTAATCAATCACACCTCCAACAGTAATGTCTGTTGGTAGCCGCTTGGCGTTTTGAGCCCTTGTTGTCCATGGTCAACAAACCATAATGTCGAAATAATTTCAACAAAAAAATCCGCAGCAATTGAGAACAGTGACAAATCACTAAGTGTTTTCAGTGATTCGTCATAATTTACATCGTCGTGGGTTCTGATGATGCCTCCAACGTGGGAGACGAAACGTGGCGAAGGAGAGAAAGAGAAGGAACACTCGACACGGCTATCCCGAAAGAACAGCTATACGTACATCGGTCCGTGAAAACCCACACGAGTACAAATCACGTTTGCAAACGTTACCGCACCGCTAGGAACACCACGGGGAACGATGCCTCCTGCAGTGCGAAAGAAAACAAAGTGTCCGTGTTTGGGTTAGGGGCCCGTGTTTGTCCTGTCTGCCCCCTGCCTCTGTCAGGCAACCTGACTACCGCACCCCACGGCCCACACTCAACCCACCCACGCCAACACCACTGGCGCGCTTGCGTTGTCTTTGCCCCAGACACCTAGGGTCGCAGTCGCCACAGCTGCATGCGTGTGTGGTTTGCAATAGCGCAGCCGATTATCGGGCCGAGATAGCGCCTCCTTCCTGCAAAGCACGCGTGAGCTTATCGGAGGGGGGGGGCCTTCACGAGCTAAGGGCCCCGTCAAACAAGCCAGCTGCTCACTGACGCGTACTAGTTAGAAAACAGGTATCTTTTGTAAACTTACGGTGAGAAAGCAAACAAACGCCGCGCCGAGCGCAGATACAGGAGACAGCATCTCGCCGATATCGCAGTTTATTAAAAAAGAGTTGCCGTGAATAGTAGCTCCTCTTTAGCCCTTTGTCAAGTTGATAGTTTCATTTTTCTCTATTCCAATGTGTTTACACGCGATGCGTGTGGCAATTCTCACCGCGACTTTGAGTGTTTATCGCGTGTGATCGCTTGAGGTCGTGGTTTTAGTTACTCGAGACCGTCTTGTACCCTCTTTAATTATCCTCCCAATTATACTTCGACTGCGTGACGCACCTCACGCGTCACGAGATGAAGACCCTTCGACCCCCAAAACTCCAAAAATGAGCGATGCCCAACTCGATTCTGTCGGAGCACAGGGGATGTCACTGCAGTAACTACGGTACTTACCTTTCGCATCAATAGACCCATTTACGCTGACTAGAGCCGCACCTTTATAAGCAGTACCCTGCAACGAGTGTATTTTCACAAAATAGTACAGCAGAGTACAGCAAAATCGTTATCAGCGTCATGTGTCGTTATCTCCATAGCGCTGTTCAGCACTTTATAACCTTTGGGTGAAAGGCGCTCTAGAAATGCAACTATTATTATTATGTAGTGCGGCATAGACTATTGGAATCTCTTGTACAGCAGAGTAATTCTGCGTTAGAAAATTGCCCAGCAATCAGATGTTCCAGAATTACTTCTCAGATGCCATCACGCTGCCTCGTGGGTCCCCAGTAGGGGGCAGCACTTGCACCCAGCTAACCTCATACCCAGGGAAACGGTTGATTGTTTTCATTGGGAAAGTCTCATCTCATCTCATTATCTGAAACCGCTTAATCCTATATAGGGTCACGGTGAAGCCGGAGCCTATCCCGGAAACATAGGGCGTAAGGCAGGAATACACCCGACGACGGGACGCCGGTCCATCGCCGGGCATTGCGGGACAATTTTAGTCTGCGAGCCAATCAACCTATCCAGGAGCATGCTTTTGGACTGTGGGAGGAAACCGGAGTACCCGGCGAAAACCCACGCGGACACGGGGAGAGCATGCAAACTCCACACAGAAAGGCACCCGAGCCGAGAGACTCGAACCCGGGACCTTCTTGCTGTGAGGCGTCAGCGCTAACCACTGCGCCACCGCGCCGCCGCGCCGCCCCATTGGGAAAGTAATGATACAAATTAAGATTTGTGGACTCATCTCATCTGTGGTGATGATGTGCGTTACGACAATGATACGCCTTAACCGTTAAGATGATTATTCGTGCACACAATCATTACAGATGGCGAAATCTCATCTCATCTCATTGTCAGAAACCGCTTAGTCCTGTACAGGGTCGCGGTAAGCCGGAAATGATCCCGGCAGACACAGAGCGCCAGGCAAGGATATACCCACGATAGGACACCAGTCCATTACCGAGCACTGCGGGCAATTTAGTCTGCACGCCAATTAACCAGTGCAACAGCATGTTTTTTGGACTGGGAGGAAACCGGAGTGCCCGGCAAAAAACCACGCCGACACAGGGAGAACATGCAAACTCCACACAGAAAGGCACCCGAGCCGAGGCTCGAACCCGGGACCGTCTTGCTGTGAGGCGACAGCGCTACCCGCTGGGCCACCGTGCTGCCCGTGACGAAATCCATAATCACTGTTACTGTCTGCCGGGATAGGCTCCGCCCCCCCTCCGCCTGGTAATGAATGAGATATCGATACCCAGGCACGAGGAAATCACAGAGGGGGCGGGGGGGGAAGTCAGTCAGGCAGTCATCCGGCGCCAGGCTGCCAGAGAGTGCTGCGTAGGATGTAAGGACACTGAAGAGCACGTTCTCCCCGTCTTGTGTTAACATCTCCCATCCCCTTAGCATAAGATAATTCACAATAGCGCTGCGGACACATTGAGTGCGGGGTTTTTTTCTCACTCTCTTCTGGTAACCACGAGAGTTACGAGTTGCCATTTCTGCGCCGCACAGAGCTGCGGAGAGAACGTCATGCCAACAACAACGACATATGAACGGCAAATCAACAACAATAATGGGTTTTTTGTGTTGTTTAATACAAATCTGAGCTGTGAAGAGAACGACATGTCAACAACAACAACGTCAAAGCAGTTCAATTGAAAGGCAAATAATGACGCTATCGTAAGAGTTATGGAAGAGGAGATGGCGACATGAATGTACGTGGTCTAGAGTGGTTAATTATTATAGAAATTACAATAGCGTTGAGGGCGGCGCGGTGGCCCAGTGGTTAGCGCTGACGCCTCACAGCAAGAAGGTCCCGGGTTCGAATCTCTCGGCTCGGGTGCCTTTCTGTGTGGAGTTTGCATGCTCTCCCCGTGTCCGCGTGGGTTTTCGCCGGGTACTCCGGTTTCCTCCCACAGTCCAAAAGCATGCTCCTGGATAGGTTGATTGGCTCGCAGACTAAAATTGTCTCGCAATGCCCGACGATGGACTGGCGTCCCGTCGTCGGGTGTATTCCTGCCTTACGCCCTGTGTTTCCGGGATAGGCTCCGGCTCACCGTGACCCTATATAGGATTAAGCGGTTTTAGATAATGAGATGAGATGAGACAATAGCGTTGAGCTTTTACGTCCCAGGAAGACTTGCACATTTCCGAGAAATGCTCGTTTAAATAAAAAAACGAGGAATTTCCCGAGAAAACTAGACCAGGTGGCAACCCCATCAGAAGCTCGTTACCCTCATTCCGCTAACAAAACTCGACTGCATTGGCAGAGGAGCAAATCCTTAAGGCCAGGCAGGTGCCACAATAATAGAATTGTGACTCCTGTAGCTTCCGTCAATTCTAACGCTAAGTAAATTGCTGTTGCCAGTTTAAACGGCCGCTATCCCGGTTAACCTGGGTTAGCCGGTTGCTCTCCGATAGTGGAGGCATTGGAGCAAAATCTTTTGGCCGGATGCTCTTTTTGACGCCAACCTATTTTAGTCGAAGGGCCTTCGGATCATTATTTGACTGGAACCTCTCGCCCAGACCTAGTCACCAAGGGAGACCCTAGCAAGAGTGCTACATTCCAGACATGTTCCCCATAGGAGACCCGAACAGGAGCGCGAGACTCCAGATCTGTTCCCCAAGTGAACCCCCAGCTGGAGCGCTGGACTCCACAGGTGACCCGGCTTTGGAGTTCATTGGCACACACGATCCTCTCTTCCACGATAGGCCTCCGCTCCCGGTGCGAAAGATTAAATGGAAGGGGGGGTGGGGTGGGGGGCTCTCCCCGTCCAATCTCGACTCCCCATGCAGCCCGGCAGCACCTGCGCGTCCGACAGCTACGCCACCGACTCGGACAAGTGACTCAGCTACACACACTCTCAGCCCGTCCTCCCCCTCGCACCCCACGCGGACGAAAGAGTCCAAAAGGTCTGCGTTGCGCATGGGTAGGGGAGCGCCCAGACGAGTGAGGCGGGGAGGCATGGAGGCCTCGCGGGCCACTGGGCAGGAGAAAGAAGGTGGGAGGGGGGGGGCAGCACCTGCCTGCACGCGGACCCCTCGGGCCATGGGGCAAGGGAAAGGAGCAGCACCTGCGCGCGGGCCCCTCAGGAACGTCAAGGCGCGTGTGTGCGTGCGTGAGTGTGTGTGTGGCTCGGGTGGGACAGTTGAGAGCACAGGTGGTGCATCTGCCAGTCATCTCTCAGCCAGGCAACCCGAGATCGCACCCGGGTCTGTCCCTTTAACCCTTGTCAGCGAGCATTCGACACTTCACGTGACTTTAAAATGCACGTGGCCTGGCACAGGCGCCGTGGTGACAGTCATCGCCACTGAGTGAGGAATGGCGGTTGTTGCTCTTGCTGTGGCTCAGCGGTTATCGCGCTGGGCTACAAATCCCGGCGACACAAGATCGAATCCCGCTCACAGCCAACATCAGTAACGATTTTCCGAACAGTTTCTGTGCCTCCCCTAGGTCGACTCAGCCTCAATTGTGTACCTAGTGCAGTGTAAAACATTGCCACTAGGGAGAAAAAGGAGGCCGGGCGTGGTGTTGGTCACCCACCCCCTCGTGGGCCGTGTCGACCTTCATGGGTGCTCGCTAACGGCACTTGACCCTACAGTCTGTTCAGGCTATACGGGGGATCTCTGTCTTTATGTGTAAGGATGTGAGACAGTTGGAATCTCTCCGTTCCAACAACAACGGAGGGCACAAGAGTGACGCTCACAGCCGCGAGTGGAGCGCCCGGCGGATAAAACGCAGTGAGTTGGCAGAGTAGGGAGCATAGGTGGTGCATCTGCCAGTCATCTCAGTCAGGCGACCCATAGCACCTGGGTCTGTCCCGTGACCACCTGTCGGCGAGTCACCGACACTTCACGTGGCCTAAAAGTGCACTTGGCTTGGAACAAGCGCCCTGGTGACGTCGCTGCTACGGAGTGGCGAATGAGGGTTGTTTGTTGTTGTTGAGGGTATGAGGTGTGTGTGTGTGAGGAGTGTGCGATTGTGTGAGGAGCGTGATGAGTCTACGGGCGCATTCATGGCTAGTGTGTGAGTGTGAGAGTGTATTGTGTATGGGTGGGGAGCGGTGGCCCAGCGGTCGGCGCGCTGGGCTACAAACCCGGCAATCAGAGTTCGAATCCCGCTCACGGCGAACATCAGTGACTATTTTCTGAACCGGTCCTGGGCCTACCCTAGGTCGACTCAGCCTCATATGAGTACCGAGTTCAATGTGTAAATATTGCCACTTGGGAGACAAAGGCGGCCGAGCATGGTGCTGGTCACCCATCTCCTCGTGTGCCGTGTCGATCTTCATCGGTGCTTGCTAACGGCACCTGACCCTACAGTCTGTTAAGGCTATATAGGGAATCTTTGTTATTGTCTTTGTATTGAGTGTGCGTGTGTGAATGAGTGAGAGTGAACATGGGATTACGCACCGCTCTACGGGGCGCGTGGGCACCACTCCCAGTGGGTGTTGCGAGGTACAGCCCGACGTTTCGCTGAACAAGCAAACACGTGGTGGCCTCGTCCGCCCGCAAGTGACCCACGGTGGCGTAATGAGTCGCGCTGCCGCCTCACAGCAAGAAATGCCCGGGTTCGATCCCAACTTGAGGGATTCTGCGTAGAGTTTCTCACCATATCCGCGTGGGTTTTCGCCTGGCACTCCGGTTTCCTCCCACCGTCCAACGACTCGCTGCTGTTGCCGAGGTTAATTATCCAGATGAGAAAATGACATCCGATGCCCTTGGGTTATACCCAACCTTGTCTCCTTACCCCTAAACAACAGTAAAATCTGACATATAGTGAGTGATGTTTCATAAATATAAATCTCTCTGCCGGACTGTGTTATCGACCAATGCATTGAGGTTATGTGACTGTGCCAGGCCAAGTGCATTGCTGTGACTGCTGCACCACTCCCATTGGCCCTCTTTTGGTGAAGTCGCGGTTTTGGCATTTGGAATGGATGTTTTCCCCGCTCGCAGTGAGCCGTGCGTTAATTATCCTTTAGCTTAATTAATACCGGTGGCTGAAAACAAAAACCACATACGTATTAAACAAGTAGCAGATAATGCCCTTTCATAGACCGTTAAGTCTGCCTTCATCATCAGCACCGTGCAATAGCATGGGTGGTTTCGGCCATGGTGTAAGCAACTAAATGGGCAACTATTTCCATCTGTTCCCTCTAAGCAGGGTTGATTGTAGCTTAAATATCTTACCGGTGAGGTCTTATCGCAGCCCCCCTTCTCACCTGTACTGCACCGAATGCTCCGGCCACTTTCTTGCCCCATTGGCACAGCCACACCGATGGCACGCTCGCCTGCTACTGCGCCGAACGAGTCGGCTACACGCAATGTCACCACCACCACCGCCACCAAATACCTTCGCAATTAATATTACAGCAAAATATACCCAGTGAGCCTGTAAGCTCTGGATGCGAGGTTCCTGCGATGCAACAAGCGTTCAAACCAATGAATGCAGATATGGTGCAGAGATGAAACCCTAACATTTACCATAGAGTAAACATTAACACGGAGTATTGCACAGGACAAAAACTGCCAATAACAGCTACTAATAAAAAATTACAAAAAAATGAGTAAGATACCAAAAAGTGCAACATTGTAATAGTGCGATGGAATTAATTTGAATGTGCATATTCGCGTATTCAAAGAAAATAGCTTATGCATATCTTTAAACCACCCATCAGTTTACTCTCAGGTTAACTTAAAGATTGTTTGACCTGAGCGAGCCTACAATCGTACCGCCGTGGTATTAAATGCGGCCATCAAGACAAAAGTTAAATCTCATCTCATCTTAGTCCTGTACAGGGTCGCGGTGAGCCGGGAGCCTTTCCCGGCAGACACAGGGCGCAAGGCAGGGATATACTTGCGATGGGACGCCAGTCCATCACCGGACACTGCGGGCAATTTAGTCTGCAAGCCAATTAACCTATGCAGCAGCATGTTTTTGGACTGTGGGAGGATAACGGAGTGCCCGGCGAAAACCCACGCGGACACGGGGAGAACATGCAAACTCCACACAGAAAAGCACCCGAGCCGAGATTCGAACCCGGGATTTCTTGCTGTGGGGCGACAGCGCTAACCACTGGGCCACAGTGCCGCCCAAAAGCGTAAACCGATGTAGGTTTTCACGGCTCGATCAGTGATGAGAATTTCTTTTCAAAGCTGTTCTTTCCGGATCATGGTGTCGAGCGCTCCTCGTCTCCCTTCCGAGGCGTTTGGCGTCCTCCCTTTTGGAGGTATCATCAGAAACGCCTCGCGATGCCTCCGACTACTGGGGAGCAATTCTCGCGCGGTCACAGACCGACACGCCACCTGTGGTAGTCACGAGTCCGAGGGGCTCGCGAGCGCTTGGCGGAAGATGTGTCTCCAGACGATTGCTTGAGTTGTGGTTACATCCCTTGAGACACCAGCCGTCTTAAATGTCATTACGAGTACGCTTGTTTAAAACTTGCAAGGCTTATATAGAATGCCGGCTTTCATTGACTGCATAGAAATTGTACACAATTAGCATTTATCACCATACACGCTCTCTCTCAGTGCTCCTTTGCTCTCCTTCGCGAATGAAGGAAGAAGGAACACTCCACACAGCTGTCTCGAAAGAACAGCTATAGAGAGCAATTCTCATAACACATTGAGCCGTGACAAACCTACATCAGTACAACTGCACACGATGATCAGTTTTTGTTTACAGAGATTTCGTATTCATATAGTACGTCTCAAATAATGCTACAACACATCAATTTTTGCTTTAATCCAAACAAAATGAATGCACGTTGGGAATAAAATCCATTTCGACGAAAACGACAAAAGAATAATCATCTTCAGAACCCGCGGTGGGCAGCTGAGGGCACAATGAGCTGGTGCAAACGCAGGGCCCACCATGCCAACATTTACAAACGGACTGAGCCAGAAAAAAAATCCCCGAGAACGTTTCCCGGCGGGCTCGCTCAGCCACCCACGAGTCGCCACGAATCTCTACAGAAACATTATTCTGAACACCGTCCAGTGTCACCCCGTGGATTAAATTAAAACGTTTAGCCGAAGATGAATGAAAATCCTTCCGATTATGAGACATCTTTTCCCACGCGTTGCGCCGGACCTGGAATTGTGCCATTGATGTCCACCCGCTGACTCCATCCCGTTTGCCGCTCGTGATTTACAGCGATCCGTTCAGCTTCCTCGGCACTCAAGTCACCTTTGCGGTTGTTCTTTACGTGTTATGACAATTTAGAGAAACTGTTACTCATTTCCAATGTTTTTTTTCTCTGTTTCTTTTCTCTCCGTCACCCAAACGTCCCATTGAGCCGGGCGCAGTCTCGGCCGGCGATGCTCATCGCAGGTGGGAAAGGTGAGACGCTGCCTTCCCCATGGGGGTAGGAGAGCCATCCCCTATCACATGCCTTCCGAGGCGACAACCAAGCCAACGATGGGCGATAAGAAACCGCCAGATTCCTGGGAGCCTATATCTGCGGCGAATTTAGTTTAAAAATCGTGCTGGTGTCGGGCTGGGTCTCGCGAGCGGTGGACCTCACACACAGAACACGCCCGCGGGTAGGAAGAGATCGGAGATATTCACGAACGTTTAGCTCCGCTGTCTACGTGCATCGCCGTCGAAACCACGCCGGCCCCATGTTCAACGCCGCACGGCTGCCCCGACGCGTGCGACTCCCGTGGCCCTGCACTGGGAAATCGATACCCAACGAGTAATCGGCGAAATAAACATCAAGCGCTCGGCGGCAGCTGCCCGTCACTTCCCAAGGAAGAATAAAACGCGCGTGACCGTGAGAATTAATTACGAAACGCGTTGCGATTCTTGCGCAGCGGCGGAAATGTCAAGTGGATAATTACAGGGACGTTGCTAGATAATAAATATTAATCAAGTGCGTTCAGGGAAAACGTGACGACGCAGTGTGTGCAGTGTACGTACGTGTGTGTGTGTGTGTGTTTGCGATTGTGTTGGAATGGCTCTCGAAGGCTGCTCTTTCGAGATAGTCGTTGAGAGCTCGTGCTCTCTCCTCCGCGAGGTTGCGCCTCCCGCGTTGGAGTCATCGCCGCGCTCACGTTGCTCGACACGGCTGTCCAGAAAGAGCTACTCTCCCGAGAGCAATTCCCACACATGGAGCGGCGGCAAGGAACTGCGTTCGTGAATAATTCGGCGGTGGGCGCCACGATTGTAGGCGCGAGTCACGAGGATGGGGCGACGCGCCACTCGCTCCGGGACACGACGCGATGGACGCAACTCTGCGTTCATTTTCTCACAATCCTCACCGCGCGTTTGTGTCGCGATAGAATCGTACTTTGTCCTTGTTTTCAACCGCCGTGCTTTGTAGCCTGGAGCAACGGTCGCTTTCGACATCGAGTGGTAATTGGAAGTCAATTGCTTGTTTTACAACTCGGACATAAATACAATTCTCCGATTAGCATAGCTGAGGCACTAGCGGGCCACGCTTTCATACTCCATGTGTTTTCTATCTTTTTTTCCCCCGTCTTTTTTTATTCTCTTCACTTCAAGTAGGCATGGCAGCGACGCACAAAAAAAGAATAATCACCCACTGCCAAAGAATTAAGCCGTTAGCGCCGCTGAAAGGAGGTGAATTATAAATGGGGCGGGCGGAGAGAAAAAAAATAAATAAAATCAGACACCCGTCGGCAACACGCTGAACCGAAAACTAAAGTTGCGTTGGAATTCGAGGCTTTGGGAGAGACGTGAGTAAGGGTCACCCGTCCCTACCCCCCGCTGGGAACCCCCCCCACTCCCAACACCGGCACCCCCAGCCGAATGCGATCATGGACCGCTGGTGTTTTGTGAGACTGCCCGCTGCACCCAGCTGTGATATTAAGTGTTTTGGCCTCATGTGCGAACCCTTGTGCGGCGGTCTCCCTCCACCCCCCCAACGCCTCCACCCCCCTCCCAACCGCCGCCCCCCCCCCCGCTCCTCTATCCCTCTAAGCGCACCCCCCCCCCTCCCAAACCATCGAACCCCATGCAACAAGGTCAAAACGGGGTCAAATAAGTGGCGGTAGTGGCGAACAATGGAGCGGGCAGATGGGCGCTCAAATTTGCGTCCCGTGGCGCATACGTTCAAGAGACAATAGTCAGAGCGATTCGCGTTCAGTTGGTGGGCTCGACTAATACTGTTGAGAGTTTAATCTTATGTTAAAGAGAGTTGTGCCGAACCGCTCAAAGAAATGCCATGAGTGCTCAGCATGAACAACCTGAAACAGAGTGTCTGTTGGGTCATCAGGACCGTCATAGTTAGCCATGACCTATCTACTGCTGGATGAATGCCTGCAGAGGTTTCTAGCATCTCTCGTGGTCTCACCACAGTCCCTCTTGCTCCGTGTCGCCCGTGCACGTACTCTCGGTCGAGTTCCCTCGTGTGACTGCAAATCCATCACTAGTTTCGACCAGCGATTATCACTTCCCGAGCCGCGTGTCTCGGCCGAGCCCGCTCGCTCCTCTGTTTACAATCAAACTACCGTGAATGCGCCCGACCTTGTAAGATTGTAAGCTGAGCAGGGATTTGTCCTGGCTATTACTTTAATGTTGTATGGTTGGCGGCGACATATCGACGAAGTGGCAGTACAGCCACTCATTCTTCACTAATGTGGAGAGCTCAGAACGTTTTCCCCTCGTGTTAGTGATGGGTTTTTCCATGCATTCTCGTTCCCTGCCACGCGAAGACAAGCACTCATCAGTAGGATTGGTAAAACATCACCAATGGAGCGGCGGTCCTAAAGAGGCTCAGGTATCGAGACTCAGTGGTGCTTTCCTGGGTCCGTCATTTGACAGCACAATAAATGAGAATTGCTATTTCGAGATAGCCGTATCGAGTGTTCACCCTCTATCTCGAAAGAGTAACTGAGCCATCCTCATAAATCGAGCCGTAAAAGAACTCCTACATCAATAAGATTTTAATGAATCCCTGTATTTTTTCTGCATAGAGGACAATTAATTATTTGTACAATGTTTAGTTCGCCTCCGTATTATTGACTAAGAGTGATCTTCCAATAATGCCAGCAGATTAGATGTGGCGCGCCCTCTCCCAAAGTCTGCATTGAGTCCAAATAATTCTTATCAGTACCTGCTTAATCCTCTACAAGGTCATGGTGGGCCAGAGCCTGTCCCAGCAGACACAGGGTACAAGGTAGGACTATACCCAAGATGGAACGCCAGTCCATCGTAGTGCAATTTTGTCAAAGATAGATGGATGTGTATTATTACAGCAGAAAATACCCAGTGAACTTGCAAGCTCTGGGTGCGGGATCCATAAGACGCAACAAACATCAGCAGGACAATTAACCTAAGCAGTGGCATTGTCTTTAGACTGTGGGAGAAAACCGGAGTGCCCAGGGGGAAAAAAAAACCCACTCAGACATGTG
>JAZEWT010000019.1:5827935-5843432 GCA_036362905.1 Mordacia mordax | reverse complement strand
TGACCGAATCGACTGCACGATGCTGAAGTCGGTGCACAACCCGAGCGGCGGGAGACGCCGCTAGGATGTCTCCTCCCGCGTGAGAGGCATCAGCGAGCTTCTGAATGCCTCCAACGTGAGAGGCGAGACGTCGCGAATGAGATAGCCAAGGAACTCTCGACACGGCTCTCATACGTCTAGCCGCGCGAAAAGCCTCTTGCACATGAAGGCCCACTCGGGTCCGGTCTCCACGGACTGCCAGGTAGCGCTCGCGTCCTACCGTGGGTTGCGAACCTGGTTTTGACATCTGTGTCGACGCTGTGTTCATGACGAGTGGGAGGCATGCGGCAAGCTCTCCTATGGTGCCCCCTGCTGCCCGAATTGATTGCGACATGCTGCGTTGGTATTTATATAATTACTTATATAAATATTTTTTATAAAGATATAAACATCTTACTGTTTATATAAATATCTTGATCCAGGTCGACAGTCCTCTTAATCAATATTTGTACCCAGTATGTTTGTCTCTGTCTCTCTCTCTCTCTCTGTGGGGGGAGTGGTGGCTCAGCGATTAGCGCCGCACGGCCAACACCAGTGACGATTTTTCAACCGTCCGTGGTCTCCCCTAAGTCAACCCCTCTGCTCAAAAACCTGGCCTCGATTGCAACATCCCTGACAATTATTTCCCCATCTCAAATTTACCAATCCTCTCCTCAGGTCCCTGACTGCAGTCGCCATGCAACTCTAAAAACACGTCCTAAACAATGACCTCCTCGATTCCTTCCAATCTGGATTAAGAGTCAGCCACAGTACTGAAACTGCTCTGGTCAAAGTAGTACTTTCCGCTACTGATGAAAGCTTGCAAAGTATTTTTGTCTTCTTAGACCTGAGGGCTGCCTTCGATACCGTTGACCACCATACCTTACTGGAGCGACTAGAGGGCATAGGGGTCTGGCTGTGCACTGCACTGGCTGAGCTCCTACCTGTCCGACCAGAGGCAGTTCGTCAGCCTCGGAGGACGTAACTCAGAGATCCATCTTGTTGTATCTGGAGTTCCTCACGGTTCAGTCCTCGGCCCATTCTTCTTCAGCATTTACATTGAACCACTTGACCGTATCCTGTGCAGTCTCAATCTCAGCTACCATTGCTATACCAATAACATCCAAATCTATTTCCATGCAAAGCCATCCATCACTGTCTGGTCTTTGCATATCGGCCTCACTGTCAAAAGGGAAGGCCTGGCTCAATTCACATTTACTAAAAATAAATGGCGATTAAACAGAATTTTTGCTTCTTGTAATCCCGCACCAATTAACCAAAGCTGAACGCATCCAAATGATGCTTGACCACTAGACCATGCATGTTGCTAAGACAGTCCGGAGTCTAGGAGTGACTCTTGATTCCTCACTCACCTTCGAGACACACATCAACAAGGTGACGAAGGTAGCCTATTTCCATGTCAAAAAAATAGCCAAACTGTGTATCATCCTGTCACTTTCTGATGCTGAGAAACTAAGACACATTTTCATCTCTTAACGAAATGAGTATTGCAATGCACTACTCCCTGGCATCCCTGCCTAACTGATCAATCGTCTCCGACGTGTGCAGAATGTGGCTGCTAGAGTCCTCACCCTCACACCCATCCACGATCACATATCCCCAGTACTGGTGTCTCTCCACTGGCTACGGGATAAATATAGGATCGACTTCAAGAGCCTCCTTCTCACCTGTAAGGCTCTCACTGGCGCTGCTAAGGCATACATCCGCGACCTACTTCGGGCACCCTCCTCAACGCAACTTAGATCCTCCAATACGTGCTTGCTGCATGTGCCCAGATCGCACCTCGGTTCGATGGGTGAGAGAGCCTTATCGCGCGCTGCTCTCAAGACTCTGAAATGCCCTTCCTTTGGATATTCGGTCAGCTGAGTTCCTGGGCATCTTGTAATCCCATCTCCAGACTCCCTTGTTCCGTAATGCCAGTCCTCTGGCTAGGACTGCTGATGCTGCTCACTGTTGTTATTCTTAGATGATGGCTCGCTAGAGACCTGCGCCTGCTCAGAAACACTAATTTCTTCTTTCTTTTGTTTAACACATTTTTTTTTAAAGAAGAGACTTTACACATTTTCTTGCCATAATAGTGTTAAGTTCTTAAAACACCAAATAGACACTTTTCATAAAGTGTCACATTTTCAAAAACCAACACACGTTGGTAGTAATGACTGCAAACAACATGCTTGATAATATATACATTGTCGTTGAAACTGATTGGCCTGCATCAATAATAGTGTTAAGTTCGTGTGCGGTTACTGAAAACTTGACACTTTATGAAAAGTGTCAATTTGGTGTTTTAAGAACTTAACACCATTATTGCCACAAAATGGGTAAAGCCTCTTCTGTTTTACAACTCTACTGGCAAATAGTACAATGCAAAAATTGATCTCTTATTTTACGTCCTTCTCTGATTTATAGCCATTTTTTAACTTTTAATTGATCTACTCTAATGTTGTTGACATGCAGTTTGCTTCACAGCTCAGATTTATAACAAAAAATGTTATTATTGTTATGTCGTTAATATGCTGTTGTGTCGTTGTTGAATGCCGTTCTCTCCAGAGCTCTGTGCAGCGCGTTGTGACCCTCGGGTGATAAGCGCCCTAGAAGTGCAATTATTGTTATTATTAAGGCTATGCGGGGAGCCTCTGTATTTGTGCGAGCACGTGTTCCGCGTGACGCAAAGATGCGTCGCCTCGCGCGTCACGCGGGACGAGTTTAACAATGATCGGGCTCGCGCAGCGCGTGCAGCGAATTGATCTGTATTTGAACAGGGAGTACAAACGGTCAACCTGGAGGGACGTAGCTTCACGGGGCGTCGCCAGAACTGCGGCTGCTTCAACCGATTTGTTGCGGACGATTAAAGCCGTGTTGCGCACGTAAGGATGAACGGGGGTTCTTTTTCTTATGTCCACATATTTCGTATTTCAACACTGCACGGTGGCCCAGTGGGTAGCGCTGTCGTCTCACAGCCAGAAGGTCTCCGGTTAGAATGTCGGCTCGGGTGCCTTTCTGTGTGGAGTTTGCATGTTCTCCCCGTGTCCGCGTGGGTTTTCGCCGGGCACTCCGGTTTCCTCCCACAGTCCAAAAAACATGCCGCTGCATAGGTTAATTGGCTTGCAGACTAATTTGCCCGCAGTGCCCGGTGAAAGACTGGCGTCCTATCGTGGAAATATCCTTGCCTTGCGTCCTGTATCTTCCGGGATAGACTCCGGCTCACCACGACCCTGTACAAGTGTACAGAACTCAGCGGTTCCTGACAATGAGATGAGAACACTGCAACCACTAGGGGCCGCTACATTTACCGCCTCCCCACCTCACCGATGTTGAGAAAGAAAATCCATTGTCGTTACGAATCGTTACGTCTCTTTGCACTACCGTAACCTCCCGATTATAAGGCGCTCCGGAAAGTAAGACGCATCCAAACGTGTGCCCGCTGTCAATAACGTCACACAAATCTGGTCAAATCTACACACACACTGACCGCAATGTAAGACGCATCCACGACTTTTGCTTTAAAACACTGGGAGAGGTTTTGTAATGCGATAATACTTATTAAAAAAAAATCGCATTACACCTTTATTCCGAAAAGCTTCATAGTCTCAAAATATTTTCGAAAGGATCCTGGCACATTTTGGATACTTTGCAAATTCCAATTTAAAATTCCAGTTTGGTGTGGTTGCCTAATGTAGGAAATTGAAACCAGAGTACCGGGAGAATTCTCAACGTGTGCGATGGTCCAACACTCAAGGCACGTAACAAACAAGACTGACGTCATCACATTATATGTTCGAGTCATAAATGTATTTTAAATGTATCTGTTCTGTCAAATATTTCTCGCCCTTGCTCATTGATGAGTGATTTGCAAAGCTATTATTTCGCGATATCCGTGTTATTGATCGCTCCCCCTCTCTCCTTCGCGACGTTTCGCCTCTCACGTAGGATGCATCCTCAGGCGTTCTAAGGCGTCACGAAGGAGAAATGATGGATATGTTGATGATTACAATATAAAGTACCCAGTGAGCTCGCAGGATCTGGATGCGGGATTTCCGAGACACAACAAACATCCGAAAGGAGAGTGGAGGATCGCTCAGTAACACGGCTATCTCGAGAGAGCAGCTTTGGAAAAGCAAGCATCATTCATCGAGCTGTGAAAACCTACATCACTACGTTTACGTATTTCCAAATACGAGTTGGGGGGAGGGGGTAGAGGGGTTGAGGAAGGGGAGAAAATTAAACTGATGTAAATGCTGATGCCACGGTGTAAATAACCCGCGTAAAGACGCACACGGAAACGCCCTGCCTGTTGCCTGTACAATACACCAATAAAGAGTAGTTCGTTGTAATAACTCGAAGTTATATCGATGCTTCTTAGTGTTTAAACATCGCTTATGTAGCAGACGGAACGTACACAATAAAGGCGTTTGCAAACCTTCGCTCCGTCTGTGTGTCAGTTTTGGTTAAAACAGAGCTCAATAATAATAATAACAGAGCATAATGCTGGCAATAATTCAGCAGCTTGTTAAAAAACGAATCGCAGATGCGTGGAGCATTCGTGTGAGGTTGCGCGTTTGGGAATGAGTGCTGCTTGAGTTTTGTTCTTAAAGTTGTAACGGAAAGTGTGTTTTCACCAGAATTGTTGAACTTGTGCAGTGGGAAAACATTGACAGTTATTGAAGGTTTTCCAGGCTTAATAACTGGTGGACATAATTTTAATAACCCGTTTTATGTAGTTGATGTAGATTTATTATTGGATTTCGAGGGGAAGTTGCAAGAAATTCTGGACAAGGTTTAGTAAAAGTGGGAGAAGGGTTTAAATATTAATTGTAAGAAAACAGAAAGCATGGTCATTTCAAGTAAGACAATTGTACTCGTATGCAACATCAACATAGGTAATGAAAATCTCATCTCATTGTCAGAAACCGCTTAGTCCTGTACAGGGTCATGGTGAGCCGGAGCCTATCCCGGCAGACACAGGGTGCTAGGCAGGGATATACCCACAATGGGACGCCAGTCCATCAGCGGGCACTGCGGGCAATTAAGTCTGCAAGCCAATTAACCTATGCAGCAGCATGTTTTTTGGACTGTGGGAGGAAACCGAAGTGCCTGGCGAAAACCCACGCGGACACGGGGAGAGAACATGCAAACTCCACATAGAAAGGCACCCGAGCCGAGATTCGAACCCGGGCCTTCTTGCTGTGAGGCGACAGCGCTACCCGCTGGGCCACCGTGCTGCCCGGTAATGAAAATATGACACGTTAATAAATTCAACTCTCGGAAACTAGATAAAATCAGACGGGGCATGTGATCATGATATAAAACGGAGGTTAGGGATAACCAAAGAGATCTTTGTAATGATGTAGGTTTTCACGGCTCGATGCATGATGATTGCTTCGAAAAGCTACTCTCTCAGGCGCCTGAGGATGCCTCCAACGTGTGAGGCGAAACGTCGCGAGGAGAGGAGAGAGAGCCATCGACGCGGCTGTCCCGAGAGAGAAGCTTTTCTAAGCAATAAAAGATAGCTTTTTCAAATTTAAAAATATACAGATGAATAACAACATTTCCATGGGA
This sequence comes from Mordacia mordax, assembly GCA_036362905.1. NCBI lineage: Eukaryota > Metazoa > Chordata > Hyperoartia > Petromyzontiformes > Petromyzontidae > Mordacia > Mordacia mordax. Next base: position 5,837,834 of record JAZEWT010000019.1, on the reverse strand, counting down.
ATGAAAACTAAAGAGTTCTTGATCGTTACGTTGTAACAATTTTCACGAATACATAAATATGCTGGACAATATCACCAAGAATGGAAAAGAGAATTTAAAGAACTGACATGTGGTGGTTCTTTAGATGCGTCTTGACGATTTCCTAGACTGGTCACACCTCAAATTAAGACATTTTGTTGAGAATGGGATGTAGAAGGAAAATGTTGAACGACTTAAAAAAAACAGACAGTCGAAATTTCTCCGGCATATTGAGGCATGAGCAAATTGAAAATATGGCTGTAACTGACCAATTAAAACAATGCTGTATGTCAATAGTCTCTAGAAATGGATGAAAATTCGCCAGTTGACATTCTTAGAAGATCAACGAGCAGAGATTTGTGGAAGATCATTGTCACCAACGTTCTATTGGACGTGTGTATTCGCCCTGCGCCCGCGTGGGATTTCGCTGGGTACCCCGGTTTCTTCCCACATTCCAAAGACATTCTCGTGCTAAGTTAATTGTCCTGACTAAATTGCACCTGATGCCTTATCGTGTTCTAACTTGCTTACCCCTCCCCGTTGGCCAACCCTTACAAAGGGCTGCGTAGCTCTACGGTTCATTTTAGCTGAAATAAACACGAACGGAAGTAATTTTGTCACAGATGCAGACAGCGTTCGATCCAGATGGTGGGGGCTGTACAAAGAATGTGACATCAGTACTTCGCAGAGCACTGGGGGGGGGGGGGAAATTTACTCAGAAGGCCACTTAACCTAGGCAGCAGCGTATCTTAGGACGGTGAGAGGAAACCGGACTACCCGGTAAACACGCAGACACGGGGATAACGTGCAAACCCCAGACAGAAAGGCACCCGAGCCGGGAATCGAATGGAGGTTTCCACGGCTGAGAATTGTTCTTCAAACGTGTTGTTATGTCAGGAATAGTCGCGTCGAGCGTTCCCCTCCTCCCACTTTAGAGACGATATCAGGCGTTGCTCGAGCGAGCGAACCCTCGACACGGATATCCCGAAGGACCAGCTCGGGAGAGCAGTTCTCGGACGTGCGGTTGATGAAGGCGACAATGAGCGACTCAGGAACACACCTACATCAATACATAGCTTATCAAAGGTATACCGGCTAACGACACAACTCAAACTGTTAAAGAAAGGGTTTGGACAGAGCATGGCGCTAGAAGAATTGTGGCCGATGGTCGACATTAATACTGGAGTGAGAGCCGCGGGACACAACGGGTCCCAAAGGACGCATGGCGGGGAGATGGAGCGACGAATCCAGTACTCGGGCAGGTGTTGGTTTGGTTATAACATTGTACACCTGTGCGAGATGGTGGCGGCTTGGGCGGCCTTCATCCAACAATGGATTGACCGTGGATGATGTTGATGATCATATGATTACGATGATTATTAATATGAGGCCCCGATAAGACACTTCCGATCCAATTTTATTTATTTAAGATTGATCCTAAAATACGACGCTCCATTAAATGTCGTGACTTTATATGACATCATCGATGAAATTCATTTTGGGTCAGGTCACGTAGAAAATAATATAATAGTGTCGTTTAACCCTCCACCACCCGACACGGCCAATCAGTAAGGGGTTATCACGTGAACAGAAAACGCACCAATTCCTTAACTAGCTCAGCACACCGGTGTGTTGAAAAGTGACTCCACAATATTTTACAAAAAAGATATATACGACGTTTCGCTGATAATTACATTCAGCATCATCAGGCACCCTGATTACAGGAAGGCAGATCAAACACTTTTTTATAAATTTCTACGTAATCTGACAAAAAAATGTAATTACATCGATAATATTGGTTACGAAAGCCTTCAAATTACATGACATCAACTGCTTCTTTCTGTCGTGATAGGTGGTGCCATGCCAAACAGGGTTACGTTACATAGGTGACTTGAAAATCCGGCATAAAATATATCGTATTTTCGTAATGTAGATGGCCTTAAAATCCGAAACATGACCGCGTTTATTCGCCAACCCGGGCATGACAATGTTCATTATTAGCATTATTTTTTTTTATAATTATACAGCGAATGCATTTACACGTGAGTGTGAGATCTAACTGGTGTCACGCGATGGGTCACGAGGAAACGAGCAGCGAGCTGCAGCTTGAGTTTCCCAAGCCACAGCTGGGTGCTCACGTTGAGCCCCGTGGTCATTACTTTATAAAGGTGAATCTCATTATCTTAAACCGCTAAACACAGGGCGTAAGGCAGGAATACACCCGACGACGGGACGCCGGTCCATCGCCGGGCATTGCGGGACAATTTTAGTCTGCGAGCCAATCAACCTATCCAGGAGCATGCTTTTGGACTGTGGGAGGAAACCGGAGTACCCGGCGAAAACCCACGCGGACACGGGGAGAGCATGCAAACTCCACACAGAAAGGCACCCGAGCCGAGAGACTCGAACCCGGGACCTTCTTGCTGTGAGGCGTCAGCGCTAACCATTGCGCCACCGCGCCGCCCTAAAGGTGAATAAAGATTGCAAAATGATGACAACTTCGTCGCCCTCGTACAAGACCTTAACTTGCCTTCATCAACTCCGCGTCGGCTGCGTGCGTGACCCCCACAGCGGGGCAGCGAGTGACCACGTGTAAGAGAGTAGCCGCGTAGGAGACACAAATCAGCCTCGTGTAAACCACGCTTACTGGGCGTGGAAGAGAAACAGAAAGCACCGGGCACAAAACACACTGTTGACAATGCGGCATTGAATGTAGCCACGCTGGGCATAGAAGTGATTCTGGAATAACCGGTCGCCTCGATGAAATTCCACACCCGCATCGTTAGTAATTACAAGTGGCCCTTGGCCGTAGTTCAACTCTGGATCTCGAAAGTTGTAAGACCCGGTGGCGCGATTACAGTGACCTGGCATGAGCGAGAATCATGATCATTATAGGTCCCTGTTTAATCGTGGTCAGGGTCGCGTGGGGTATGGAACCTGGCCCGGCAGGATCAGGGCTCAAGGTTGTACCCAGGATGAGACACCGGGGACAATTTATCCAGCAGGTCAATTAACCTCGGCAGCACAGCAGTCTTTGGACTGTGGAAGGAAACCGAAGAACCGGGGCGAAAACCCACGCGGACGTTGGGAAAACATGCAAACTCACACTTATAAAGCCACCCGAGCCGGGGTTCGAACCATGACGCTTTCTTCCTGTGAAGCAGCAGCGCTTCTCACAGCGCCACTGTGCTGCACGTGGCTCCGTACCGATATTTCCAAGCGAATACCCGGGAGCACCCGTGCCGTTAGGGCACGTGATGATCGAAACAAATAATCCAAGGCACTCCTGAATTACACTAAGCAAAAAAATGCACAAAAAACGACGTTTTGAGCTGTAACACTTCTTCAGGGTGACAAACCTTACTAATTGGCTGTGTCGAGTTGTGGAAAGTAGGGCGGCATGGTGGCCCAGTGGGTAGCGCCAACGCCTCACAGCAAGAAGGTCACTGGTTCGAATCTCGGCTCGGCTCGGGTGCCTTTCTGTGTGGAGTTTGCATGTTCTCCCCGCGTCCGCGTGGGTGTTCACCGGGCACTCCGGTTGCCTCCCACAGCCCAAAAAACATGCTGCTGCATAGGTTAATCGGCTTGCAGACAAAATTGCCCGCAGTGCCCGGTGATGGACTGGCATCCTATCATGGGTATATCCCTGCCTTGCACCCTGTGTCTGCCGGGGGAGGCTCCGGCTCACGGCGACCCTGTACATGACTAAACGGTTTCTGACAATGAGATGATGATGGGTTGTGGAAGGCTTATGACACAATTATTATGCGTGACCTAACCCAAAAAAATGGCGGATATCGATAACATTGTTCAAATTAATTCGGATAATCTTTTAACGTGCACACTTCGCTCATCCGCTTGTGTTGCGCCTTGCTAGGCATCTCGTTCGTTGAACTTATTTCTTTGCTAGATTACTAATTAACTCAGTATACGTTTTTTTATAAGCCCGCAGAAATCTCTTGGGCAACCGCATCCAGTACTCCCCCCAGCCTCACCTCCGTCCCCAATCACATCCGCTCCTTTCCGCACCTCCTACCTCTCCGGAGCAAGGTTATGTCCTGAAGTCGGCTCCAACTCAGCAGCAATGACTTTGACCGATAGCCATTCAAGTGTAATCATGACATTGTAAATATTCAAATCGTGGGACTCTTCACTTACAACGTTACTGAGTCCTTGTGGTCTGTCAATAGAATTACTGAGCAGTGGCCCGCGAGATGCACAACGTTGGGCGACCAGCAACAAGCAGCACTAGCAGCGTTCTAACCGAGTTGGGGAAAGAAACTGAGCCGTTTTTTTTTCTCGGGATAGCCGTGTCGAGTGTTCCTTCTCTCTCCTTCGCCACACTTCGCCTCCCACCCCGAAGGCATCGGTCAGGCGATCTGATGCATCCAAACGAGGGACTAATCACCCGCTCCAACGTAATTAGCTCCTGGTAGGTTCTTGCTAATTTAATTACAGGTGCGCCACGTGAACCCTCCACGTGAGCTGCGGGTACACGGCGAGGGAAAGGCTGCGAAGCGGTGGGTTAAGACGGCACTGCCCCCCACCCGCTGTAAGCGGAGAAGCCGCTATATAATCGAGGGAGATCGCGAGCGACTCGATTCAGTTCCTCCTGAGCAAAGCTGTCGGCACGTGGCGCGAAACGTCGGACACCGTGGCGGATAGCCCGCGACAGGACTCCGAAGACGCATCGGTGAGTTGATTGCGTTTTGTCAAAATCACATTTACGACTTAAAATCGTTTCCGTGTTATAGACCGCTACATATATACGTGTGTGTGTGTGTACACACACCGTAGGGTCAGACGGTAGTGTCGAGTGCTGTTTGCAAGGAGCACCTGTAAGTAAAATCCAGCACGGCACACGAGGGGGGTGGGTGGCCAGCACCGCGCCCGGCTCTGCGGGGCATCTTTGTCGTTATACACAGTGTTCGGTGTTATTACTCAGTACGCAATGTGTTAGACCTAGAAGAGTGGGCGCGCAATTTTCGGAGAGTCCTGCTGCTGCTTGATGTTGTTTCGGACAATTCTACAATTGTACTTGAATCTCGTGGGGGGGTTTTTTTAGCAGGTGGTTTGGATGGGGGCGAGAGGCAGCCACGCAACCCACCAAACACCGCGTCCCATATATCATGATGGTATCGGCCAATTAATTAATGAGTGGTGTTTACTCGAGAGAGGAAACCGGAGAACCCAGAGGAAACCCGCGCGATACATGGGAGGGAACACAGAGATAGTCGCGCCCGAGGCGGGAGTCGAACCACCTCCACGCAGTGGTTACACCTGCACCACGCTAGCGGCAGCGGTTTAATTAATAAACCAACAAGACTAAAACATCGCGGTTATAACAACTGCGCGGCAACACGTGTTGTACTAATACAGGTTGTTAAGGCTCGATGCATGAAAACTGCTCTCCACAGCTTTTATTTCAGGACAGCAGTGTCGAGCGCTCCCCCGCCCCCCTCTCTCCTCCGTACGCCTCAAGATGCTCCCATCGTGGGAGGCGAGACGTCGCGAAGGAGAGCGCAGCGCACAAAGGAAGAGATTGGGCGCTCGACGCGGATATCACCAAAACAACAGCTTTCGGAAGCGATTCTCGAGCGCGTGTTGGTAAAACAATCGCGACTCCTCTAGTCGTTCCTGTACTTTAATTCGCAACTAAACAGTTTTAGGTTCGTTACATCAGTACTCCGTGACAATACTCAGTGAATGACCCCGGCGGACTCACGCATTCACGATGCATCAGACCAACTCACCACAGCGTCGCAAGCAGCCATCTGATCTGCGGGTCACGGTGACGAAGGATCCAGGCGGAGAGAGAGGGGAGATGGGACCCCACCGCTGCTCTGCACCGCACGCTCTCACATCCGAAGGGTATTCGGTGTTGCATCGCGCGTGTTGACAAATGCCGCGACGCCCGACGTTTCGCTGCACGTGGCGAGTTTATGAAAAGTTTTGTAAATTGCAAAGAGAGGGAGAGAGAAAAAATAATTTGAGCTCCTAAACAAGATCCCGGCACGCGGCCCAAAACGTCTGACATCGCACCAAACCAACACGGACGCCATAAGCCGAATATACTTCGGCAGGAGGATGATTGGATAGCTAATTAAAATATCACCGAATCATCATCATCATTCTCATGCCTCCGTGATGAGATTGATCACGCAGCCTTGCCAGTGACCGCCTGTCTCCACATGATCCGCTTACCGATACCCCAACTATCCACGCAAAAAGAACCCCTGCCCCCCTCCAACCTCTCCAAGGTGAATTTTCAACGCGCGCCTCGCGACGTTGAATAACGGTGACGATAATAATAAATAATAACGAACACAACGTGAACCGCTTCGAGATGGGTGGGAAACGCCACCGAAGCTTTCAAATAAAATGCCCCCCATGCCCTTTAATAATATAATTACTGCCTTTTATTGTGGCACGGTGGCCGAATTAGACGCGGTAAGGTTACAAGAACGACGGGGACGCGAATGGAAAATTCGTGGCGCAAACGTGGCGGTTGTCACCGTGGGAGGGCCTAAGCCTTGCGTACAACCGCCCCCCCCCCCACCGTCGCCTCCCCGCTCACGCAACCGCCACACCGCCGGCTGGCGGCGCGGCACGTGCGACCTTGTTTATCGGCGTGTTATCTCTTACGGTTTGTAATTAATTGCAATTGCGAGTAATCAATGCGCTAAAATTAAAATTCAATCGTGGCGCCTTTCACCCAGAGGTCCCAAAGCGCTGCAAGAAAGAGGTGAGGAGGGGAAGCACCGCCAGACACTGCGCACCGAATATCGTGGTGGTGTGAACCGATTAATTAATGCGTGGGGTTTTTTTGGAGGTTGTGAGAGAAAACCGGAGAACCCGGAGGAAACCCAAGCAGTGCACGGGGAGAACACACAAATTCCACGCAGAAAGGCGCCCCAAGCGGGAACCGAACTGCTTCGGGCCGGACCTTGTATCTGGGAGGCGCAGATGTTGCCACCCCGTCTACAAACGTCTCATCTCATTGTCAGAAACAGCTTAGTCCTGTACAGGGTCGTGGTGAGCCGGAGCCTATCCCGGCAGACACAGGGCGTAAAGCAGGGGTATACCCACAATGGGACGCCAGTCCATCACCGAGCACTGCGGGCAATTTAGTCTCATCTCATTATCTGAAACCGCTTAGCATGCCTTTTGGACTGTGGGAGGAAACAGGAGTGCCCAGTGAAAACCCACGCGGACACGGGAAGAACATGCAAACTCCACACAGAAAGGCACCCGAACCGAGATTCGAACCCGGGGCCTTCTTGCTGTGAGGCGACAGCGCTACCCACTGGGCCACCGTGCCGCCCCGCCTACAAACGTAAGCAAATAAAACTGGACGCATCAGAATGTTGGGCAGCAACGCTGAACAGAGCGTCATCCGCACGTGACGTTATGGGTGGAGCGGTGGCGCAGCGGTTAGCGCGCCACGCAACTGAACCCCACCAGCCTGCACCCAAGTTCGATCTCAAGCACGGCACACATCAACGGGCTGCAGTGAAACTTTAACTACGCCCTCGTCACCCGTCCCGCGAACGCTCTCACCAACGCGCACTGACCAAGAGACTAGTAACCTGAAACGTTATAACTAGCTTTCCCCTCCCCGCTGGACGACTGTAATTATTAACTGCATAGCTCAACGGTTCCTTGAAGCATAAATAAGTTAAAAGCAAAAGCAAGCTTTTCACTAAACACGCTTTCATATGTAAATAACACATTTCAAAGCGGAAATATGTTGAACTGACCCTCGGATCTGGATTAGACTCATCAAGAAAGCAGATTGATGCCAACATTTAACAATTGTACTCGGTGGAAAATCAACCCTGTAAAAAATCCACTCTACAGCTTGTCTGTGACCAGAGATAAGGGTTCCCATTATTAAAAACTAAATAAATATACAAATGTATAAACACATATTAGGTGAAGTTAAATGAAAATGTGTAACAAAAACTGACCCACAAAAACACGCCTCCTGAACCCCTCCTCACCACGAACAACAAGCGTGGTGGAGGGCGGGGGGAGTTGCGGAGGAGGGGGCGCTTCATCCAGCAGTGGCTTGATGTGGCAATGGACTGTTTGTTCTTACGTGACAGCTCAGTGTTGGGATTGCGAGCGAGAGACTGAAGCTCAGCACGAAGAACCAATGGGAGGCGGGAGCGTGTCAGTCTGTGACAGTGCCGTGTTTGTGGCCCCATGTCCACGTGATGTCTCGGAAAGGAAAAACAACAACAACAACAACACGCGCACCCATTAGCGTTATTAAAAACAAAACACCGCCAGATAACAATCAATGCCGGTGCCAATGTTAGCGGCGTCTTCTTCAACAGCGGGGTAACTCGATGCCTCGCCACTGCCCTGATTGCCGCTGGGCAATGCTCTGCCGTTAAACGCGTGTGTGTGTCTGCGTGTGTGTCTGTATTGGCGAGCGGTGGCGCGGCGATTAGCGCGAGCTGGGACACAAGCCAGGTGACCCGAATTCGACTCCCGCACACGGCCACTATGAGATGGCAATTTTCTGAACCGGCCCTGGACCTCCCTTGGATCGTCTCAGCCTCAAATGAGCATCTTGTGCAGTGTTGTGAACACAGCCACGAAGGAGACAAAGGCTGCCGGGCTTGTTGCTGGTCATCCACCTCGTGTGCCGTGTCGACCTTCAGAGGTGCTCGCTAACGGCACTTGACCTTTACTGTCTGTTAAGGCTCTCACGGGGGATCTTGTATCTGTGTGCGTCTGCTTACAGATGCTCGGCCGTTTGGATATCTGTCTACTGCTGGATGAAAGCCCTCTACTCTGCAGCAGCGCTAGAGTATGATCTCTGGAGTAACTGGAGTTCGATCCCGAACGCGTTCGGTGGCGCGGTTTCCATTATTCCTGCCAGTGGGATCTTGCTATCGATCATTTGTTAAGATGTAGGTTTTCACGGCTCGATGCATGATGATTGCTTCGAAAAGCTGCTCTCTCGGGACAGCCGCGTCGATCGCTCCCCCTCTCTCCTCTCCTCGCGACGTTTCGTCTGTCCCGAGAGAGCAACTTTTCGAAGCAATCATTATCGATTAATTGTTTTCACGATTCAGTGTGTAATGAGAAATGCTCTTAAGAAAACTGCGGTTTCCTCCCATCATCCAAAGACACGCCGAGGCCAAGGTTAGTTGGCCTGCTGAGTAAATTCACGATTAAAAGTGCCCCCCGACGTATACTGGTGTCACAGCCTGGGTACAGCCCGGCCTTGTGTCCTATGTCTGCCGGGATATGCTCCGGCCCTTCGCGATCCTGTACGGTATTGATACTGACTAACTGTTAGGTAACACTATTCACATCCCTCGTCCCTTGAGTCACACAGGGTTAAGACTCCACCACCAGATAGCTACATTATTAATAATAGTGCTATTATATTTTTTTTAATTGAGCAAAATGAAGCTCTTTCTAAAACCGACGTCCTTGGACCGTTTTTCCTACCGATTTCAGATGTTTGTAATTCGAGTGATGAAACCCGGTGCTGTGCGACTTCTAATCACACTTCCCCAATCGTAACCCCCATCTCGGTCCACATCTGTCGGCCTGTCCCCGATGCACCCCCCCCCCCCTGGACTCCCAACAAAACACGCGTGTTTCTGTCGAACCACACAGCGGCTCGTCGAGCCGTTTCAATTTCCACGAGTGGCCTCACGTTTCTCGTTAATTTCGCTTAATGTAAAAAAACCCTGCGGCCAAAACTACTGCGCGGTCCACAAACAGGACACGACTCCTTGGGATTGACTATGAATGTCCACGATTGTGCAGTGCTTTGTGACCATCGGGTGAAAAGCGCTCTCGAAGTGTAACTGTTATTATTAAAGTATAGATCAGCAAATCCGAACAGACTTGAC
>JAZEWT010000019.1:5814235-5825688 GCA_036362905.1 Mordacia mordax | reverse complement strand
GGGGGAGCTGGAGTCTATACCGGCAGACGCAGGGCGCAAGGCAGGGTTATACCCATGATAGGACAGCAGTCCTTAAGAATGTGCCGGGGGAAACTTAGCAGTGGCGCAATCAGGCTGTGGGGAGAAACCCGAGTACAGAGCGACAACCCACGCGGACACGGGGGAGAACATGCAAACTCCACGCAGCAAAGCGGCACCCGAGCCAGGAATCGAACCCGGGTGTCGCTTGACTTAACTACAAGCATGTAAAGTATGTTCTTATAATTATACATTGCACTGTGACAGGTTCGCTGTGATCTGATTTTGGCTGCCACTAGAGGCCGCTGCATTCACCAGCAACCCCCCGCCCCCTTGCACAGCAAACCGAACCTGTGGGTAACGAGAACGATCCGCGAAAATGAGGAATCAAGGCACTAATTGGGAGATCGAATCCACACTAGGGGACAGCACTCGGCTAACCGCAGACAGAAATGTTCGGGGCATGGCCGCAACCAGGACTATATAATAATGGAGCTTCGTCGAAGAAGGATGGCCCAGTCGGCGTCACCCTTAGCAACTGTGTCCCTCCAGAGCACGGGTTCCAAACCATTTTCACCTCGACACCCACGTGGGTCTGATCTCCACAGACCACGAGGTGGCGCTCGCAGTCCATCCACCGATTCAGGAAGGCGGCTCTAGAACCCAGTACCACCAACATGTTGTTAAACAATTCGCTTCAGATCTGTAATTGTTGATAATAACGTTTAAATAAATAGAGCGCTTTTACTGACGAAAAAAATAATGTGGTCCGATGGCCCACGTTTCTTGTTGGGCCGTTGGTCAAAATAAGTCTAGCTTCATCGGGCCACAACACCGATTTTAAGCGACTTTTTTTTTCATTCTCACCGCTGTAAATTAAGAAAAAAGTGCAAACGAGAGCTCGAGCTGAGACGGTCATCTCCTACCCTCGAGAACCAAGTTCACCGTGGACTTGGGGAATAGGATTCGAACCCAGGTATCCGTCGGCGATGCTGGACGGGCGTTCGAAAACTCCGAACCACGCGGCCTCTGCAACTCTATTCTTGGGCACAACAACTAGCGGTTCGTACTCGCGTGCAACGCGATGTCGACATCAGTAACAGGGCTACAAAGATCCTCCACATTGCTTCAACAGCACGTAAGGTCGTGCGCTGGTAGCGAGTATAGAGAGTCCAGCACGGCACGGGAGGGGACGGGTGGCCAGCACCACGCGCGGGTCACCACGTGCCAGAGACAGAATAGGATTGCCTTGAGCCATGGCCCTGCTATGCGGCAAAGGCGCTAAAGAGAAGAGACACCGGGGTCGCTCTGGGCCGCACGTTGTGCCGGGGACGGCGCGGTCTCGATCTTTCAAGTGCCGCCACCTTCCCCCCCCCCACCACACCAGCCCCTTCTGGCCGGGCGAGGAGGCGCATTCTTCGGATGGCTCCACGTTAGGCACGGTCTCTGGGCTGCTCTCGCTCGGACACTGCGCATGTAACACATTACGCGGCTAACGTTTCGGCTATAAATCCTTTTCTTCGAGTAGAGCGCAGGTGTCGCCTCCCTCCTCCACCACGGTTTGTTTTCTCTCTCTTCGCAGCCGCCCACACCGCCTCCTCCTCCTCACTCCACGTCCGCGTAACCGCAATCATAACAACATCATATGTTTTGATGTCGTCAATTAAGAAGTGATTTTTTTGTTACTGTCACCACCACTGCTCCTTAACCCCGTGTCTTCCTACTCCTCCACCACATCAGTGACTTATCACGACTGCCGCGCGTCTTTCATTCCTAGCCATCGTAGCTGCGCCACCGTCACTTCACTGTGGACTCATGTGGAGTGCACGCTCTCTCTCTCTCTCTCCCCGTGTCTGCGTCCAAAGACACGCCGTTGATGTTGCTGCTGCTGCTCTTGTTCCGGTTAACTGATCTGACTAAATTACAACCGGCGCCCAGCGCCAGACTGGCGACCAATCCTGGGTATAGCCCTGGCTTACATCCTGTGTCTGCCGGGACAGGCTCTGGCTCCCTGTACAGGACTAAGTGGGTTCCGATGACGAATAAAATGAATGAATGAATGTACTAATATGGTTATCCATGAGATGGCACGGAACTGAAGTTCCACTGACACATCAGCCTTCCGGACACGAGAGTTCTCCAGCAAGACAAACTCTAAACCGGTTTCCAACTCTCCGAGTCATCAGCTATGCGTCGTCCTATGTTCCATTGAACTGGAAGGCATTTCAATGTATCGACCATTGAAGGATGATGGGCTGTGACCACCATTAGACTGCCTACACCAGGCTTGTTTCTCACCGATAGATTGCTCGTCTCAATCTATTTCTCTTAGGCGCTATACATCTCTACGAGTCTCTATGTTTCTCTATGAGTCTCTATGTGTCTGCAAGAGTCGATATGTATCCCTATGTGTCTCTGAGTCCATAGTTCTACGCCAGTTTTTTTTGCTGCAATCATCGCTGGATGTGGATGATGCAATCAGCTCGGAGCCGAGAGAACAGCCAGAGCTGATTGGCGAGATCCTCCGCAGAGTTGTTACGTAATAAGACCAGCTAACAGAAACATTATATACAGATAACCGAATAATTAAGAACCGATATATTATTATCGGGAGATCATTTGCCATTCATAAGTGGCTGTTGTTGCTGACATGGCGCTCTCTCCACAGCTGTGTGCAGCGCTCTGTGACGCTCGGGTGAAAAGCGCTCTAGACATGCAATTATTATTATCAGGTGGGACACCTCTCGATAATTAATTAAATCGCAATTTATAATGCGTGCAAATTCCACCCCTAGATCGAGAGCGAGACGTGGATATGGGATAAGCAACGCACTTTGGACATTTGTAACTCTCAGGTACTTCAACAAACACTGCCCCGTGCATTTAAACAATGTGATGAAGCTAACGTTTCGTGCCACGGTCCTTATCCAGAGCACGCGCGCGGAGAAGTGGAACAGACAGGGAAGGATCGCTATTATAAATTATAATTGCATTTGATGATTGCTTTGAAAAGCTGCTCTCTCGGGACAGCCGCGTAGATCGCTTCCTCTCTCCACCTCGCGACGTTTCGCCTCACACGTTATTACATTTCTAGAGCGCTTTTCACCCGAGGGTCACAAAGCGCTTCACAAATACATTCTCTTCACGCTGGAATAATCCGGTGTTACGAATGATTCTCGAGGTGCTAACCAGGTGCATCTGAGCCATTAAACATTATGGAAGCATGGTATGGAATTAGCAGACACGTGCGTGTGTGTGTGTACATGTGGGGAGCCCTTGCTCAGCGTTTAGCGCGCTGGGCTACAAACCCGGTCGAACGAGTTCGAATCCCGTTCATGGCCAACACCAGTGACAATTTTCTGAACCGGTCCTGGGCCTCTCATAGGTCGACTCAACCTCAACCGAGTACCTAGTACAATGTGAAAATATTGTCACTAGGGAGACAATGGTGGCCAGACATGATGCTGGTCACCCACTACCTTGTGTGCCGTGTCGACCTTCATTGGAGCTCGCTAACGGCACTTGACCTTGCAGTCTGTTAAGGCTCTATGGGGTATCTTTGTCTTTGTTCTTTGTGTGTGGCAGTGCAGCGGTTAGCGCGCTGCGCTACGAACCCAACCACCAGCACTGACGATTATCTGAACCGGATGTGGGCCTCGCTTAAATCGACTCAGCCTCAAATCGGTACCGGCTGCGACGTGTAAACGGCACCACTAAAGAGACCGGCCACGGTGTTGATAAGTCCGCCCCTCGCCTACCGCGCCAGCCTTAATGGGTTTTCTCCAGCGCCACTTGCCCCAATAGTCCTTTAAGGCTATACGAGGGGTCTGTGTCTTTGTCTGATCAGTCCAATCCGTGTTACTCGGTGCTTGCCTCCCGAATACAACTTGCCCCAACACTCTATGTAGGCTGCACGGGAGAGATGTTTGTATTTATATGTATAGGTGTTTAATAGTTTGTAGGGCCGCGTGTATGTATTAAACATGTGATTATTGTGCACGTGTGTCCTACGGGTGGTGTCAAAGTTAGCGTAGCGCGCTGCGAACCCGACTACAATCGTTTCGATTCCAGACTCGGGGGAACATCAGCAGCGAGTTCTGTCTGTAGATCAACAAGGGATCCGACGAGATCACCTGCGTGTCCATGCCATCGGTAGAGAGACACAGGCGGTTGGTGGTGGCGTCCACCGCCTATACGGGGACCTTTGTCGCTTGTTATTCGTCTATAATGATCGCGATGGAGGGAGAGGAAGTGATCGACGCGGCTGTCCCGATAGAGCAGCTTTTGGAAGCAATAATCACGCAGGTGATTTCTTCTCTGCGGGGCAGCTTCACGACCCAACGAGGCTGTTTGTCTCCAGTTTATGACTGAAACTTGCGGGTTGACTATTCCAGCTATTGGAATAGTCAAAGCTCCCTCTCCCTCCATCGCGATGGAAGGAGAGGGAGCGATCGACGCGGCAATCCCGAGAGAGCAGATTTTGGAAGCAATCATCATTGTTATTCGTTTGTCGAGCCGACGGTTCCTCGAACATCGTAGTGACGAGACACCGGGTCATGGGCAGCATCGTGTTTCAGTGAACGGCGCTGTCGCCTTCACAGCAAGAACGGCCGGGTTCGATTCCCCGCTCGGGTGGAATTTGCGTGTTTTCTCTCTCTCTCTCCGTGTCCGCGTGGTTTTTCGCCGGGTACTCCGATTTCCTCCCACCGTCCAAAGTCATTCCCTGCGATCATCCTGGGTATTCCTCCATCTTGCGCCCTATGTCGGCAGGGATAAGCTGCGCCCCCTCCCGCCACCCCCGCGACCCTACAGGATTAAGCGGGTGTTGATAATGAATGAATGAATGTTTGGCGCTGTCGCCTCACAGCAAGAATACTCGGGTTCGAATCTCGGCTTGTGTGCCTTTCTGTGTGGAGTTTGCATGTTCGCCCCGTGTCCGCGTGGGTTTTCGCCGGGCACTCCGGTTTCCTCCCCCAGTCCAAAGAACATGCGGCTGCATAGGTTAATTGGCTAGCAGGCTAAATTGCCCCGCAGTGCCCGGTGATGGACTGGTGTCCCATCGTGGGTATATCTCTGCCTTGCGCCCTGTGTCTGCCGGGATAGTCTCCGGCTCACTGCGACCCTGTACAGGACTAAGCTGTTTCAGACAACGAGATGATGAGATGAGTGATAGGCGCAGTGGCTGGAGCTGCCGCAAGGCCTCGGTCGAGTGCAAGGCGTCAGTGAGACGCCTTTCGCGACGGCCGGTCGCGTCGCGTCCCATGTAAACACGCAGCCTCTGTTCCCGTGCTGCACTCTCCTGCTCCCACGTGCTCGTTGTCGAGCTTCACTGAAGCGTGGGCGAAGCGTGGGCGAAGCGTGGTTTAAAACAATAATCAACTTCGCGTTGAAGAGCGATGGAACGCCCGACGCGGCAATCACTAAAGCGCAGCTTTTGAAAGCAATCGTTCTATGCAGTATATACACACACCTGTTGCCTACAGCTTTTGCGAAGTGAAGGGACATAGCGCGAAACGTCGTCTCGTCACTCACAAGCGCACGCTGATAATAATCATTGCATTTATAGAGCGCCTTTCACCCGAGGGTCACAAAGCGCTGCACAGAGCTGCGGAGGAACGGCACGTCAACAACAACGACATTTGAATGGAAAATCAGCAACAATATGTAGAGGTTTCGCTTCTCGGCTGCTCTTGACAGCAATTATTATAACACGCATCTATGTGTAACAGCTAGAATATCCAACTAAGTAGCGGTGACGTTCCCACGGCGCCTGTGCCAGGCCACGTGCACTAAGGCATACAGTGTGTCACATACATTCACTCACGTGCGTGATAATAATGCATTCGCGAAATACTGAATGAGTCGTCGCAATTAAAAATTAAATTTTTTTCTAATTCTATCACATTTTTTTACAGTACTTAAGGTAAATACAATGAACCGTGATATACAAAAATATACATGCAAAAATCGTTTGGCAAATGATGCTGCTGCGTTGGCAGTAGCGCACAATTAACCAATCAACACAGCTCACACTCGTCAATAGCACGACGGCGTTCAAAGGCACGCTATAAAATGCGACGTTTCGGGCACGAGCCCTTCTTCAGGACACACGTGCTATGAAGATGGCGTCGAGTCGTCTTCATAAACTATCAGGGTTAGATTCCCGGCCGCGGCCAACATCAGTAGCCAGCGGCAACGGAAGAGATCCAAGGCATTGCCCCCCCACCCCTCCTTCCCCTCTTTTCATCCAGCAGTGGATTAGCAAAGTGCTGTACATTCATATAAACGTATTCTCTGGACTAGACAAGACGCAGCTTTAACGCCTCTCCCCCGCCCCAGTCCCTACCTCCCCCTGCCACATCTCCCGTCGTTGCGTCTTATACTCCGGCTGGAGTGGATATGTGCGTGACACCACGTTTAAATACGGTATATATATGGGGAGCGGTGGCTCCCCATATATATACCTGGCCACCAGAGTTCGATTCCCACTCGCGACCAACACCAGTGACAATTGTATGAACTGTTCCTGGGCCTCTGGCCTCTCCTCTGTTCACTCAGCCTCAGATGCGTGTCTGATACAGTGTGTAAACATTGCCACTGGGAAAACAAAGGCGGCTGGACGTGGTGCTGGTCACCCACCCGCTCGTGTGCCGTTGTGACCTCCGTTATCTGCTTACTAACTGCACTTGACCCGACAGTGCGTTCATGCTTTGCGGGGATCTGTGTCTTTATTCACGGCAACATGATCAGCACCGGGAACAAGTCTGGGGTGCGTCTTACTTTCGGAAGAATACGGTATTACTATAATTATTAACAATTATTTACACGCGAGCGCAATTATACAGACGCCTTTTTAAAATAAAGAAATAAAGTATACATTACGCATTGTAAGCAAGTGTAACTCACACGCTTCTGCAATCCGACCGCATAGCTCGAACATTGCACAGTGCGCTCTATTGGGAATCAGCCATGGCTGTGTACTTGGCCATCGATTCGTAACCAGTCGCCGTTTCGTCTCGAAGAGTGACGATGAAGCCGGAGCCTATATCGGCAGACACGGGGCGCAAGGAACGGCTAGACCTACGATGAGATGCCAGTCATTCGCAGGCCACAATTTAGTCAGCAGGCCAATTAACCGAGACAGCGGCGGTGGCAGCTGATTATTTATTGCTTGCGTTGAACCGTTTACTTCGCAGGAACACCGCATACAGAGCTTGCAAACTCACTGGGTATTTTTTTCTTGCTGTAATAGTGAACGTCTGTCGATGACTTAAGACTGCGGCAGAGAACCGGATTACCCGGCGCAGACGCACGCTGACACGAGGAGCGATCGCGTGAAACTCCACGCAGAAAGGCATCCTAGCCAGGAATCGAACCCGACTTTCGTGTTGTGAGGCGGCAGCGCAGTCACCGCTACGCCGTATAGAGTTACTCGGCATACACGCTTTCCTACACCTCCTAATTAACGCGGATGTTTGCGCTAAAGATTGTGAAAATCACTCTCGCTCGCAACGTTTGTTTCGAATTACATCTCTCGGATTCATAGAAATATATTTTTACTATGTATAAATATATTTATATCATATATAAATATACAGGACTGTCTGTCGACTATGATGCAGACAGATGAGACGGGATAAAACGGACGACTGTCTACCTGGATCGATTATTTACCATGCGCGGATTTAATTTCATTGCGATTTGTAATATACTATTAATATCATCCTGGTCCCGTACAAATGCCTTGAGGATTTGAAACATCCCTTCATTCCATTTTCCAAAGCTTTTATTGGTGACAATTTACATTTTAACATCGAATAACGGTGATGGACTGGCGTCCCATCGTCGGTATGTCCTTGCCTTGCGCCCTGAGTCTGCCGGGATAGGCTCTGGCTAACAGCGGCCCTGTACAGGACTAAGCGGTTTCAGACAATGAGATGAGACATCGAATAAATGCACAAACATCCTAAACAAAAGCAATGACCCAGAAGATTGTACATCTGGATCAAAATCTCATCTCATCTCATTATCTGAAACCGCTTAATCTTATATAGGGTCACTGTGAGCCGGAGCCTATCCCGGAAACACAGGGCGTAAGGCGCGGAATACACCCGACAACGGGACGCCAGTCCATCGCCGGGCATTGCGGGACAATTGCGGGACAATTTTAGTCTGCGAGCCAATCAACCTATCCAGGAGCATGCTTTGGGACTGTGGGAGGAAACCGGAGTACCCGGCGAAAACCCACGCGGACACGGGGAGAGCATGCAAACTCCACACAGAAAGGCACCCGAGCCGAGAGATTCGAACCCGGGACCTTCTTGTTGTGAGGCGACAGCGCTAACCACTGGGCCACCGCGCCGCCTGGATCAAAATACATTTATATGAATTCCGAGGTAAGTGGATATTTGAGAGGCCACGTCCTCTCTTCAAAACGTCGGCTCTCAATGCCTTGCTCCTCGACAGCGTTCCTCCTCCTCCTCATCATTATCAGTACCCGCTTAATCCAATACACAGTCGTGGGGGGGGGGCGGAACTTATCCCGGTAGATAGAGGGCGCAAGGCGGGGCTATAGCCAAGATATGACCCCAGTACATCGCAGGGCACCGGGGGCAATTTGCTCGGCAGGCCAATTAACCTTGGCGGCAGCGTGTCTTTGGATGGTGGCAAGTAACCGAAGTACCTGGCGAAAAGCCACGTGGACACGGGGAGAGAGTACACGCAAACTCCACACAGGAAGGCATCTGAGCCGGGAATCAAACCCGGGACCTTTTTTCTATTGAGCGCTGGCCGTAATATTTGTTCAAACACGTTGAAACGGAAACTTCTCCTTTGCAATCCATTATTTACATAGACAATGAAACGGAATTAGGAGGGCGGCGAGGTGTCGCAGCAGTGAATAACGCTGCCATCTCACAGCAAGAATAAGCCGGGTTCAAGTCCCGGCTCGGGTGCCAGTATGGAGTTTGCGTGTTCTCTCCGTGTCGGCGTGGGTTTTGCCGGGTACTCCAGTTTCTTACCACCGTCTCAAGACACGCTGCTGCCTACGTTTATTTGCCTCCTGAGTAAATTGCCCCCAGTGCCCTGCGATGTACTGGCGTCGCATACTGGGTATAACCCCGCCTTGCGCCTTCTATCTGGCGGGATGGGCTCCGCCCCCACCCCCCACCACCGCGCGACCCTGTACAGGATTAAGCGGGCATTGATAATGACGATGAGGATATTGATCAGCAGAGCTCTCAATAGCTGAGGATGCCTCCAACGTGGAAGGCGGCACGTCGCGAAGGAGAGAGGGGGAGCGATCAGTAACACGGCTATCGCGAAATAATAGCTTTGCAAATCACTCAATGAGCAAGGGCGTGAAACATTTGACAAAACAACAACGCTCGATACGGCCGTGCCGAAAGAGCAGCTCTCAAGAGTAATTCTCAGGTGTATAATAGCTAAAGTTTCGGGCGATGGCCCTTCTGCACAGAATATAGATAGCGAGGCCAGATAATGTAGATTACAAGCGTGAAAGACAGCACTCCACACAGTATGGGACTGAGCATACATTTAACAATGAAGTTTTGTAAACACGCATCACAAAGTGCAAAAAAAATAGCAATGATGCGAGGAGTCTTGCATTTAAGCGTTTAGGGGGGCAATTGGTTAATTGGGCTGCAATTAATCACATCGATTGCACTGCAACGAGTTAATTACATTGCATGACACAGATAGTCAAATATAGAAATTGTGAAATATTGTGTTGCTTAATCAAATTATATTTCAGCTCCATTTCAGGGTGTCTTAAAATATACAGCGCGATCCGTTAATAGTTACCCTGGTTAAGCCGCACTTAGGATTTATACAAAGCACAGAAATGTTTCGATGCCTCTATGTCTATACATTGAAAAGCGCTCTATAAATACAATGAATATTATTATAGCTCCCACCGATCTCACGAGACGAGTTACATCTTCGCCCGCCGCTGTGAGAGCCAGAGCAATCGCATGCACAGTATTTAATCAGGGGGCGGCACGGTGGCCCAGTGGGTAGCGCTGTCGCCTCACAGCAAGAAGGTCCCGGGTTCGATTCTCGGCTCGGGTGCCTTTCTGTGTGGAGTTTGCGAGTTCTCTCCTCGTGTCCGTGTGGGTTTTCGCCGGGCACGCCGGTTTCTTCCCACAGTCCAAAAAACGTGCTGCTGCATAGGTTAATTGGCTTGCAGACTAAATTTCCCGCAGTGCCCGGTGATGGGCTGGCGTCCTATCGTGGGTATATCCCTGCCTTGCGCCCTGTATCTGCCGGGATAGGCTCCGGCTCACCGCGGCCCTGTACAGGACTAAGCGGTTTCTGACAATGAGATGAGATGTCGTTGTTGTTGTTGGTTGCTGACAATGAGATGCGATGTCGTTGTTGTTGTTGTTGTTGGTTGCTGACAATGAGATGCGATGTCGTTGTTGTTGGTTGCTGACAATGAGATGCGATGTAGTTGTTGTTGTTGGTTGCTGACAATGAGATGCGATGTCGTTGTTGTTGTTGGTTGCTGACAATGAGATGCGATGTCGTTGTTGTTGTTGGTTGCTGACACGCCGTTCTCTCCACAGCTCCATGCAGCGCTTTGTGATCCCCGGGTGAAAAGCGCTCTATAAATGCAGTTATTGTTACTACTGAAGTGGGTTTTCACGGATCGATGGATGGAAGTTTTCCTAAAGAGTTCCTCTTTCCGGACAGCCGCTGCCGAGCGTTCTTCCGCACGAGAGAGGAGGACCGCTCGACACTACTGTCCCAAAAGAGCGTATCTAAGCGCAGTTCCCATTCACGGCTGATAATTAAGTTACTCTGAGTGCTGATGACACGTAGGGGGGTGTTCAATCGTCTTCGTCGGTGCGGCCTTTGTCAAAGCCAGACGAACAACGGAGGGGTCACCTGATACCAGAGCCTATCCCGGCAGTATTGAGGACAAATTAGAGATGGAGTGACAGAGTTTAGACAAACAATAATAATAGTTGCACTTTGAGAATGCCCGGCGATGGACTGGCGTCCCGTCGTCGGGTGTATTCCTGCCTTACGCCCTGTGTTTCCGGGATAGGCTCCGGCTCATCGTGACCCTATATAGGATTAAGCGGTTTCAGATAATGAGATGAGAGATAATATAACGTTCTTGTTGCTGATTTTTTCCGTTCAGATAATGAGATGAGATGAGACTTTGAGAATGATTTTCACCCGAGGGTCACAAAGTGCTGCACAGAGCTGTGGAGAGAACGGCACGTCAGTAACAACAACATCAGAGCAGTGCAATTGAAAGTCAAATTATTGCTATAATTTATAGAGGAACATAAAATAGGAGATATAAATAATAATTAAACAAATGAAGGAAGGAATAACTGTTCCTGAGCAAGCGCAGGTCGGCAGCGAGCCATCATCCCGGCACGACCACATTGAGCCGCATCAAC
>JAZEWT010000019.1:5779532-5802575 GCA_036362905.1 Mordacia mordax | reverse complement strand
GTCAGGCGAGCTACTCTCTAAGTTTGATGCCATTGGAGTGAGACGGAAGGCCCCGATGTAAAACTCGAGAAACTCAGAAGTGGACTCCGAAAGTGGCCAAGAAAACTCCGAGCAGGCGAGAGCGAGAGAGTCAAATGTGTCGGCGGATAGGGGGCCATGGGCTTGAGCTGTACACGTCCGGGGTCTGTGGGGTTCGCTCGCTCGGAGATTGACAGCGCTTCTCACAACATATAGTCGGGCAATTGACCTGAAGCTCTTCAGTCGGCCACGGACATCGAAAACACACGCAGCGACGGCCCCAGAACGATCGGGCAGCGGTCATTCAAAATGTCAAGGGGGAGTGGGGGGGGGAGTTGAAGCAACATGCCGGCTTGGATGCGATGTTGTGGATGTTTGAGATGGTTTCGTCTCGTCTGTACGCTGTTCGACCACCACACTGCAAGTCACAACAACACTCACTCACCCACTCAACCACTCAATCACTGACCTGCTCACCCACACTGCAGGTCGCAACACTTCTCTCCGCTTATTCCCGCACGCTGATGCACTTTGGAATTGTCTCCCGTCGTCTCTCATCCCAAGCTCTCATAATAACCTTGCTCGGTTAAAAATAAACGTTTTCACTCTCGTGTATTGGTAGAGTAAAAATAATAATATTTAAGGGGAATGCCCGGCGATGGACTGGCGTCCCGTCGTCGGGTGTATTCCTGCCTTACGCCCTGTGTTTCCGGGATAGGCTCTGGCTCACCGTGACCCTATATAGGATTAAGCGGTTTCAGATAATGAGATGAGATGAGATATTTAAGGGGCTGGTTGTGATTGGCCGCTTGGCGCTGCAGATCCTTGGAACTGCTCAAATTAGCTGTGATATCCAAATATACTCTTCGCGAAAGTGAAACAATGACTCATCTCATTGTCAGAAACCGCTTAGTCCTGTTCAGGGTCGCGGTGAGCCGGAGCCTATCCCGGCAGACATAGAGCGCAAGGCAGGGATATACCCACGATGGGACGCCAGTCCATCACCGGGCACTGCGGGCAATTTAGTCTGCAAGCCAATTAACCTATGCAGCAGCATATTTTTGGACTGTGGGAGGAAACCGGAGTGCCCGGCGAAAACCCACGCGGACACGGGGAGAACATGCAAACTCACACAGCAAGACACCAAAGCCGAGATTCTAACCCGGGACCTTCTTACTGTGAGGCGACAGCGCTACCCACTGGGCCACCGTGCTGCCCTTGAAACAATGATGAGGAATAGAATCATTCATGCTAAATCTCTCACGTAATCCTCTGAGGTGTCACGATGAAGCCGGAGCCTGTCCTGGCAGACACAAGACGCAAAGCAGGGCTATACGCAGGATTATACGCCAGTCCCTTGCAGAGTACTTAATTAGGCCAGTAAGGGTAAACAGCAGCATGGCTTTGTATCGTGGGAGAAAACCGGAGTACCCGGCAAAAACTCACGTGCAGACAACGCAAGTGCCACACAAGGAAAGCACCCGACACGGGAATTGAACCCGGAGTTTCTTATTGTGCGGCTACAGCTCACCTACGACCTCGTGCCACCCCTAAATACGATGACGAAAATATAAATTCTAGTCTTTTCTTAATCCACTGCTGGATGATGGCCTCCCCACCGGAGTGTTTTCACCTTGGTCAGTGCATTTCCGTGACATAGCGAGGGAATGGATGGGCAGTGCACGTGATCAGATATCGCTCGCCACCGACGTTAACCGCGGTCGAGAATCGAACTCAGGTAGCCGAGTTCATAACGAAGTGCGCTTAGCGCTGCGCCACCGCTCCACTCAACAGAAAAATGCAGGACAGTAACGCGCAATGTGCACTCGCATTAGCAAATACGGATGTTTGTTTATGCAAACACGGGCGCGCTGTGAATGTATTATGGAAATAGCTGAACGCATTATGCAAATATATTAAACACGACAGGGTGTGATAACATCTGCGGCTCAGAGAAAAAAGCGCCTGCCCCTGTTCTGTGTGGGTTTCCTCCGGGCTTTCCGGTTTCCTCCCACAGCATTTTAATACATAAGCAACGTGGTGACGAGGTGGAGGATAAAGAGGTGGTGCTTCATGGAAGACTGTTTTCAGATGTGGGGGGGCGGCCACACTAGTCACGTGGTTTACGGGAGGGTTGAGCTTACTCGATCGATGCAGATGAGCAACATGGATACCGCAGCAGTTTCTCGTTAATACGTCTCTATAATATGAAGGATGAGGCGGCACGGTGGCCCAGTGGGTAGCGCTGTCGCCTCACAGCAAGAAGGTCCCAGATTCAAATCTCGGCTCGGGTGCCTTTCTGTGTGGAGTTTGCGAGTTCTCTCCCCGTGTCCGTGTTGGTTTTCGCCGGGCACTCCGGTTTCCTCCCACAGTCCTAAAAACATGCTGCTGCATAGGTTAATTAGCTTGCAGACTAAATTGTCTGCAGTGCCCAGTGATGGACTGGCGTCCTATCGTGGGCATATCCCTGCCTTGCGCCCTGTGTCTGCCGGGATAGGCTCCGGCTCACCGCGACCCTGTACAGGACTAAGCGATTTCTGACAATGACATGAGATGAATATGAAGGATACATCGTCTGCTCATCTACTGGGTTCGAGCAATACGATCTCGCCCGCCGGTTCGGGGGCAGATCGATGAACCGGTTCGGTACGCATCCGTGAACCGGTTAGGGTTGCAAATCCGCGACCAGAAAGCACGCGGTGGGAGAGGTTCTCCTGTGTGTTGTTGGGAGGAGCAGTGGCGCAGTGGTTGGCTCAGTGGGCTACACACGAGTGTGCTTCCCGACCGCGCCCGCCACCTATTACCGATTGATATAGGTTAATTGGCTTGCAGACTAAATTGCCCGCAGTGCCCGGTGATGGACTGGCGTCCCATCGTGGGTATATCACTGCCTTGCACCCTGTGTCTGCTGAGATAGGCTCCGGCTCACCGCGACCCTGTACAGGACTAAGCGGTTTCTGACAATGAGATGAGATTAGATCTGCGAGTTTTCTGGTGACATTGCCGCCGTGGCCGTCATGGGGAAGTATGGTCAAACCGTCGAGAGGAATTTATCCAATAGCGGAGTCACCGATGAACGCACAGTGCGCGAAACCTCACTACAAACCGTTCGAACAGCCACGTGCTGGTCTCGTAAGGCTGTCACCTGTCCCAATTTTTTCAGGACCAGCCTCCTGTTTGGGGTTCAGCTGTCCTGCGAAAATATGCACATTTTATGTACACATGATACAATCCTTTCACTCTCCTAATCTGTTTACTACCACGATGCGTCCCGGATTATTGTGCCTACGAGGTGGTAACCCTGCCATCTCTACCCCAACCCCCTCCACCCCCTCCCACCAGGCAAACAGCGGCCCCCAGGGCAAGGAGCCCCCAGCGAACCGCAGGCCGGTCTACGTCTCTCAAACACGGCCGCCCAGTCTGCTGGCCAAGAGCATCCTGGACGGTACAAGCGTAACGATGTTCATTCACTACCCAGAGCTGTCAGGCAGTCCGTCTGTATTTAACCTGGAAGAAGACGATAAGCTATGTAGCTTTTTTTAACAGTTGTCAGCGGAGAGGGCTACAACAGGTGAGGGTAGTGGGAGCAAATTATTTCCGACAAATGGCGAAGACTGCAGCAAGTCTTCAGACACGTCTTGGGACTGTGGGAAGAAACTAGAGTACCTGACAAAACCCCACGCGGACGGAAGGAGAAAACACGCAAACTCCACAACGAGAGGCCCTGTGGGCCGGCCACCTTTGTCTTCCTATTACAATGTTTACACACCGCACTGGGTAGTCTTTTGAGGCTGAGTCGACCTAGGAAGACCAATAACCCGTTCAGAAAATCGTTACTGGTGTTGGGCGTCAGTGGGATTCGAACTCGGGTTGCCGAGTTCGTGGCCCAGCGCGCCAACCGCTGGGCCACGGGGGGGGGTCAGAGGTGAAAGTAAACCGGTACAGCCTGGTACTGCGTTCCAATAAGAACGCATCCGAAGCATTCAATACGGGACATGTCGGTGGAGAAGGAGGTGGTAGACGAGATGGAGGATGAGGCAGTTGTGAAAATAAGCCGGTACGGTCTGGAACATTGCTTTGCACTCGCACCGGTAAAGAAACTCACTGATGTAGGTTCGTCACGATGCAATGTATGCGAATCGCTCCCCGTAGCTATCCTTTCGAGACAGCCGTGTCGAACGTTCCCCCTCGGTCGTTCGCGACGTGTCGCTTCCCACGCTCGAGACACCTCCACGGCTATCCCCGAAAGAGCAGCCGTGGGAAGAAACAAAAATCAATTCCACAACAAAAATCCGACCCGAGCGGCGTCCGCCCGTGCCTTCAACGCGCATCGTCTCCCCGCTCCCCCCCCTCCGCTCCCGGCAGGATACCGGCCAGCTGGCGGGGAGGAGCACTTTGCGAGCGCCGTGCCCGCGCTGCTCCCGCCACTGAGCGAGCGGATGCGTAAGCGCCGGGCCTTCGCCGACAAGGAGCTCGACTCGGTGATGCTGGAGCACGAGGCGCAGGCCATGCTGTGCGCCAGCCGCGCCGTCGCGCTCCCGCAGCTGGGAGCGATGATCCCGCAGTCCCCCTACGCCGCTGCCGCCGTCGGCAGCGGCGGTGGCAGCGGCGGCGGCGGCGGGGGCGGAGCTCTGTACCCGTGCGGCCCCGTGACGGCCGGCGCCCAGCATTTCAACGCCGTCGGAACGCACTTCATCTTTGGTCCGGGTGCGCTGACGACGACGACGGAAGCCGGCAACCCGCTGGTTCACAGGGGGGCTTCGTCGGGTGCGGCGGCGGTGGGAAGCCTGCAGCACCGGCAGCAACACCAGCAGCAGCAGCAGCAACACCGGCAGCATCACGGAGCGTTTCACTGCTTCGGAAGCGCGCTGGCTGTGGAGCGCTGCGCGTTCTGGTCTAAGTTGTCCGCGGGACACGAACGGTTTTATCAGCAGCAGCACTTGCATCACCAGCAGCAGCAGCATCAGCAGCAGCAGCAGCAGCAGGCTGCTTTCCTGAACTCCGGCGGTGAGACGGACAAGGCCATCGTATCGAGGAGCGGCCACGAGGTCGCGACGGAAGCCGCGTGTGGCAAGTCCGGCCCGCACCGCAAGCTGCTCGTGGGCAGCCCGACCGAGCTGCGGCTGTCTCTGCGCGCCGACGGCGTGGCCTTTCTGCCCTTCAGGAAGGCCACGCCGTGGGGCCCGCAGGCCGAGCTGATCCATCGGGCAGCTGACTCGGCGAAACGCGGCGACGCTCAGCAGCCGCAACAGCTGCCGCAACTGCATCACCAGCAACAGCAGCAGCAGCCTCAGCAGCCGACTGTCCCTCACGACCCAGCCGAGTGTAAGCGCGAAGTTCAATCGGGGACCAAAGCGCCCGTGGGCAGGGCCCGCGCGCCGCTCAGGCAGGCCGTGGTGGAGGTGACCCGCTGCGAGCACGACGCCGAGGCGGCGACGGGGAACTGCGTGAAGCTGGCGCCGCATGAGCGGTGCCAGCCGATATCCAAGGGCGGCGGAGCGGCTCTCCTGCCGTTCTCCGTGGAGTCGCTGTTGAGAATAAAGTGAGCGGCGCTGTGCCCCTCTCGTCGCGCGCGCGGGGGAAGGGGAGGGGGGGCTCAGTGCCAGCCGGAGGGAGGGTGGCCGGCCCCGCGAGCCGGGATTGTGGGCGAATGCCAGCCAGAGGTGCCCGCTGCCAGGTGGTTTGGGACCATGTCGAGAACGGTGTGCGCGTCGATGGCGTCGACGATGTTATTGCTGATGATGGACGGTAACGGTGGTGGTGATGCACGTGGTCGTTATGGTATTGGTGGTGGCAGTGATGATGATGATGACGTAGTTGATGCTGATGATGACAATCATTGTGATCTTGAGACGATGACAGCCTAGAGAATGGTGACGACGATGATGATGATGGCAACGTGGTCGCGACAGCGCGTGGTAATGGTAATTATGGGAATAGTAAAGTGAAAAAAAAACAGCCGTAGCGAATTGATGATGGTATCTTGGTGATAAACGTGGTGTAAAAATTTCAGATATATGTTCCGTTTTCTCTCATGACAGCAATTTGTAATAGTAAATAACATCACGCGGTTATTATTATTTTTACAAAGATAATTTTTCCATGTTGTAACAAGACAGCACAGTGCTATCGCGTGGTTGCACTTACCAAACATTCAAGTTTGTGTGGACAGTCCGTGCTAATAAATCATGTACACGCGCGCGTTTGTCGTCGCGATCTTAATGTAGCGGTCTGCCGTGAGCCTAAAACCAAACACCGAGGTACAAAAATACTTTGCGTTGTCACGAACCCGGATGAGATCGGTTCCCTATCACGCCTACGTTTTGTTTCGTGACGCAATTCACGCACCAACAGCCGGATCGATGTCAGATTGTCCCGGGACTGAGCGCCAGAATACATATTCTTGTACAAAGACAAAGGTCCCCCGTTGAGCCTTGACGGACTGTCGGGTCAAGTGCTGCTAGGGGGCGATGCGCGCACGCGTTCAAACAACGCATTCGCCTGCAACAAGTTCACCTTGAAAAGGTGGAAAATATCGCAAAGACAACGTTTCGGGTAATCACCCTTTCTTTGCAGCGCGTTGAAGGATTGACGGCCTGTAGATGTGTTGATGTACGCTTTCACGGCTCGATGCTTGGAAACTGCTCCCAAGAGCCGCTCTTTCGCAACAGCCGTATCGAGCGTCCCCCCCCCCGCCCGCCCTCCGTCTCCTTCGCGACGTTTCGCCGCCACGCCATAGCTCGAGGATGCCTCCGACGACGACGTGAGAGGCGAAACGAAGCGAACGAGAGAAGACGACAGCTCGGTACGGCGATCACGAAAGAGCAACTCTTTAGGGCAATCCCCATACATAGAGCCGTCAAAACCGGCATCGATGCGATTAAGTGCCATTGCCCGAAACGACGCCGATTATGTATATAAGTTTGTTCTCGAGGCCAGTGTTTTATTGGACCCAGCGCGGTGAGAGCGTTAGCGCGCCGCCGCCAGCATCGTGCGCGTGAATCATCGACGCCGCGTTCCGCTTGCCAATACAATGCCTTTCGCCTACCCTGCTTCATCTATCGCGGTGTTTATTATCCATGGCAATCGTTATTAAACTGCGCGGTTTTTTGTACGAATTCACGCCTTCTTGTTCTACACGATTGCGCACGCGTGGTCTTGGCGTGTGTGTGTGTGCGCGCTCTCCACTGCCAATCCCCGGATTTCTCCGTGGGTGTGCACTCTCCACTGCCAATCCCCGGATTTCTCCCTGTCAACACGCACACCTACCGCCCCCCCCCCCGGTAATTTAAAGCCAAAGTGGGGGGAGGGGGGCGACCTATCTTATGCGTCACGGCTTACGCATCACCAATTACTGTTTTTCAAGTCACAGTGACTTTTATAGGTCGTTTCAATAGCCTGTGTTGACCGACTCCAAGGGTACCACCACGGTCATGTAAACATGATGTGAGGACGGAATGTCGGCGGGTGATCACCTCTTACCGAGTGCGCACACACACACTGACAAACACCCCCGCCGAGTTGATAGCAAATACATTACGCTGTGCAAACAGGCAGGGGCGAGGCGAGTACTTATCCACAACAGGTCCGCTGGCTGGACTAGAGCTGCCCTCCAGCTTAGCACACTCTCTAACTCTGCCGACCTCCTTCTTTCAGGGACCAATAGGTAACCAGGTCAATGATGCGGAGAATTGTAAACACGGCAGAGCAGAGATTAAATTTTTGCAGCGAATATTTTTGAGTGGACTGCGAAAACACGTGACTTTGTAGGCAGAGCAAAGATAAATAAATATATACTGGATGTGGAGTGCAGGGTCGGAAAACCCAAAGTAAGCCCTCGTTCACATCGAATTACTGTGAGTAATGTTTACGCGTCTGAAAATTTGTGGTTTGGTAAGAACACAAAAAAACCCATTCTTGGAGAACTGCCAGTTCTCAGCCTGTAAAATTATAACAACTTAGCTAAAGCTGGCTCAGTCTGCACCCGCAGGATTGGTTCTTCCACCGTGCTTTGACTGACACGTGGCTGCGTGTGCGCTATGACACACGAGGTATCTGATGAAACACGGTGAGCACAGCCCCAAAGGCCCACTTGACAACGAGCCAGGCCAACAAACACAGCAATAGGCGAGTTTTAGCTAAGTGCGAAATTTGAGATGAGACGATAGGTGTTGTGATCCGTAGCGTAGTGGACGCGGCGTGATGGTGTCTCGGCGCTTCGTGGACGAGACAAAACGGTCATCGTGCCTCGATCCGAGTCCTAGACGTGGGTGGAGGCATCCCCTGTGCCCTGGCACATTGCGCTAACCGGTGCGCCACCGCTCCCTGTACCCGCACGCAGCTACAAACAGCGCCGTGACGTGGGGTGCCACGCGAATCCTAACAGCGGGAGGGTGTTTCACCACAACAGTCCCCGCAGGAGCCAAGAGCGGGAGGCGTTGAAAAGAAAAAGATCGCAAAAAAAATATAAAGGGGTCTTAAAAAAAAAACACCTCTTAAACAAAAACAATTTACAGCTCAATAATTGTGCTTTTGAGCGCTATCTCGTTCAGCATAAACATAGGGTCTAATCTCGCGCCAAGCGTTCTCTGCCTGTCTCCAGATCGTTCGTTGTTTATGGTTCCGAAAATCGGCAGCGTACAATAATCTCCAGCAACTATCACTGACTCAGTCACGAATGGTAAGAGATGGGGAGAGACGGGGAGAGAGATGGGATTGAGGTCAAGATTTCAGGACGTGCAGAGTGCTGAGGATAACCCCCGCCCTCCCCCTCACTGCACCTCACGTGTTTTAGCTGTGTCCGCGTGGGTACTCCGGTTTCCTCCCACCTTCCAAGCACATGCTGTCTGGTTTAATTCTCAACTCTTTTCATTGTCATAAATCGCTTTGTCCTGTACAGGGTCGAGGTGAGCCGGAGCCTACCCCGGCAGACACAGGGTGCAAGGCAGGGATATACCCACGATGGGACGCCAGTCCATCACCGGGCACTGCGGGCAATTTAGTCTGCAAGCCAATTCACCTATGCAGCAGCATGTTTTTTGGACTGTGGGAGGAAATCGGAGTGCCCGGCGAAAATCCACGTGAACATGGGGAGAGAACATGCAAACTCGACACAGAAAGGCACCCGAGCCGAGATTCGAACCCGGGACCTTCTTGCTGTGAGGCGACAGCGCTACCCACTGGGCCACCACCGTGCCGCGCAGTTTCATTGTCCTGATTAAATAGCCCCCGGCACCATGAGATGGTGAAACTTGCTTCCCCCTCCCCGCTGGACAACTGTTCTAAACAGGTACACAGATTAACGGTTCGTTCCAGCTTGATTCAAAACTGAGCGAATTCATCAAACCGGTTAGCGAGTGCAGCTTGGTCAAGGACAAGGAGAGCTTCGAACATGAGCGTGCAAACACATCACTCGCCAACGCCACCGCCTGTTGTAGTCAAAAGTAAGCCGGTACGGTCCTGTACGGCGTACGGGTACGAAGGTGATCGAAGGATTCACTACGGTGCAAGTTGGAAGGAGGGTCGCGATATGAGTCTCCCGGTAAGACATTTAAGTTAACTGTTGCTCCTGCCGCCAGCGCTATACATTGAGCGCATGTATACTGTATTGTATACTGTCGTGCCGGTGGTCGAGACTGATAACGGAGCGTGGAGTCATGGTAGAGGGAACGCGACTGTGATCTCGTACGCAACGTGGATCGAAATGGAATAACTAATTCTCCAGATTTACTTAAAGATTCAGATTGCGGAGCGAATTCCTTATCCAACAGTGGACTAAGCGTGACTGGGACTGCTCCTACTGACGGCGGTGGAGAAGCGAAATATCCTTCATGCCAGTATTATGATTTCTCTGTAACAGTCGCTCAATGTGTTAATGACCCACTGCGTGCCGCGTGTGTACGCGCGTGTGCCGCGTGCGCCGTGTCGTGTGTACGCGCGTGTGCCGCGTGCGCCGTGTCGTGTGTACGCGCGTGTGCCGTGTCGTGTGTACGCGCGCGCCTCTGTGCGCGCGTCGCGTCTCGTCACAATGACGCGACAGGAGCCGGTATCGTGGCGCTGTCCCCGCCAAGGTGCCCCGGTTGCCAGAGCGGAGGCTGGGCACCGAGAGACGGAGGCAATGATCTCGAGGTGGAGACGACCAGGTGAGCTCTGGTTGCGGGCAGCTGCGGTCTTGGGCATTGTGGGGCTCTAAGCAAATATAAATGATGTTCCCCCTCACACTGATTCAAAAAAAAATACTCGTTGCAGGTGTCATTGCGTTGGAGCTTGCATATTGACATATTTGTCATCAAGAAATGATCTTTCGAGATAGCCGTCAGAGTGCTTCCTGCTCTTTCATTCGCGAAGTTTCGCATCCCACGTTGGAGGCATCATGCAGATTGTGATGCCTGATGATGCCTCCAATAACGTCGCGTGTCAAGCACGGCTATCCCGAGAGGAGCTATTTACAGTAATGCTCATACATCGAGCCATCAAAACCTACATGAATACACATTCTCCATTCTCACCACGCTGGTGCCTTGCCTGTATCATCATCACTATGATCACCGTGATTGTTCATTCCCTTTGTCATCACGGTCACAATCAGACGTCATCAACGATGGCAACAATTCAATTGTTACGATGGTGAGACACTAAATAGACACTTTCAATCGGGCATCAAGTCTGCGATAACATCAGAGTCTGCTACGACTCGCCATCATCCTCTTCCATCATCCTGAAAATAGCAGGTGAACTGTGCCTCGCTCGTGCATTAAGATCCAAGACTAAAGAGACGTTAATGTAAAGAAAACAGCCGTTAAATGGCTGGTGTCGGTTTGGCAACGTTCCTCATTATCTTTAATCACCGCCATCAACTCAGCCCGTATTTAGAATGCTCACCAGAGCCTTCATCATCCCCACTCGGAGATCGAACTCAATAGGACACCTGGTAGCGGTCACCGAGGTCAATGTGGCGGCGCGTGTATTCAGCTGGTACGGAGGAGGTGTGACCTCAGCACCGACTAGAGACACCCGAGTCACCTCGGCCATCTACCTCCTTCCCCCAATCATCCATCTCATTTCCCCGGAACAAAAATCCCACCAAAACCAACAAGTCACCCGGTCTCTGCAACACGAGACACGTCATTTAAGAACTCCACACGTGGAGACTACCGTAGATGGGGTAATGAATCTCAAATAATCCACAACGCCGTAGGGATGTATGGTTTACATTGTCTGTCCGTCTTTCCGGGCAGATGAAAAGACTTAATTCAGGCGAATATTAGGGAATAGCGAAGGAGGAAGCTGGGTCTGTGCATCTGCTCCTCCGAATTATGAACATGTGCGTCCCCCGCTGCCCCATCACCTCAACCTCCAGGGTCACAAGCATAGCTCCAGGTTCTTCACGCAGTGCTGTAGACATAAAGACAAAGATCTCCCCGTATAGCCTTAACAGACTGTAGGGTCAAGTAAAGTTAGCGAGCACCTATGAAGGGTCGACACGGCACACGAGCAGGTGGATGCCCAGCACCAAGCTCGGCACTTGACCCTAGTGGCAATGTTTACGCACTGCACTCGGTACTCATTTGAGGTTGAGTCAACCTAGGAGAGGCCCAAGACCGATTCAGAAAATCGTCACTGTTGTTCGCCATGAGCGGGATTCGAACTCGGGTCGCCGGGTTTGTAGCCCAGCGCGCTGACCGCTGCGCCACCGTGCTGTAAACACGGACAGAGATTGGAGAACTCGCCCTGCCCAGTGACAGCATTCGCTGATTCATATCCACGACCGGAGTAACCCTCTGGAGAGAGGCCGCACCGCACACGCCCCGCTGACCGGGCCCCGCAATGCATATTCTCCCGCCCGTGGGAAATATGTAAATAAATAGATCGACAATAATGTTTTAGATATTTGGCCCATGTAAAAATCCACCATTATTTTGACATCGGCCTATACCGCTATAGCCCACTACGATACACTACATATTACTATAAACTATACACTACCATACTATAAACTTTACACTGCTATACACTACTCATGTTTATGATACAGGTCTACAGCCGACTAAATGTTGTCAGCCTGCAGGAGGTCGGGCGGAAGCGGAGAGGGAGCGTCACCAGTTTGTGGTCCTTTGGTTACTTCAGGTGGAACCGGTCCTCGTGTGAAATAACTGGTGCAACCCTGCCGTCGAGGGTCGTGATAAAGCCAGAGCCTATCCCGGCAGACACAGCGCACAAGATCAGGGTTCCGCAGACAATCCAGTCAGCAATGATGATGGGTGGTGAGAAGTGGCGCCGGTTTGGCGAGGCCCACATCCAGCAGTGGATTAACAGCAAACCGCAGCGCGGTAATGAACGGTAGCGAGGAGGGCACGCGTTTTTACAAACCGCTCCGATTACCCTCCACGTGCGTGATAGATTGTGACGACTCGGAGCGATGTGTCACATTTTGCACTTCCAGTCTGTCAACGGTGCTTTTGCATGGCTCACTGCACGATTCACGACCTTTACTAGCGTGCATTTTCACCTGTTTTAATGTTTACTGTACAAAATTAAAAATAATATATATATTTAAAATTCCAGCCCTTTTACTAAACCGCTATATCAAATGACAGCCTCACCACGCGATGTCAGTTGTACAGGGTATTTGAGCATACTTCACCACGGCGGTCACTGCGGGTTGGTGAAGGAGACGTCACTCAGGTCAACCCTAGTGCGGGATGCGAACTCAGGTTTCCCGGTTCAGAGCGCAGCACGCACGCTAACCAACGCGAGGGACAGATGAATGCTCTACACGGCTATCCCAAAAGAGAGCAATTCTCGATTCGTACCTCCGGTGTCGGAGCTCTGGGTGAAAGGGCGCTAAATTATTATCGTTAAAGTGTGAAAGTTCGTTTGGCCGAAATGTCACAGAAGCACCTGTAACGCGCACCTGCGCGCCTGAATATTACAGCGACGTGTTTATAGTCATCATCACTAAAGTGTTGTCTTCAACACAGTGACACGATCATATGGGCGCGACTCGTTACAGCGTGAGGGTACATTCACCACCACCACCTCCTCCTCCTCCTCCTCCCCCTCCTCCTCCCAGTCCACGAAGCACACGTTGTCACGAGGTGTTCTTTGGCGTTATCTCTCTCTCTCTATCTCGTATGTACAACTGAGCGTGTGTATGTCCGCACTCAGGGTACGGAGATCCAACACGTTATCGGTGTATAATCTATATTTAATGGGGCGAGTGTTTTTGAATGCATGCCCTCACTGAAGGTACCGGGTATAATAATAATAATTACATTTATAGAGCACCGTTCACCCGAGGGTCACAAAGCGTTGCACAGAGCTGCGCAGAGAACGGCGTGTCAACAACGACGACACGAGAACGGAAAAAATCAGCAACAAGAACGTTATATTATCTCTCATCTCATTGTCTGAAACCGCTTAATCCTATACAGGGTCACGGTGAAGCCGGAGCCAATCCCGGCAGACACAGGGCGCAAGGCAAGGATATACCGACGATGGGACGCCAGTCCATCGCCGGGCAGTCTATATCAGTACCCGCTTAATCCTGTGCAGGGTCGCGGGAGGCCAGAGCCTATCCCGGCAGACAGAGGGCGCATGCCCGTGTGCAGTCTGCCCTGGATCTCTCATCTCTCATCTCTCATCTCATTATCTGAAACCGCTTAATCCTATATAGGGTCACGGTGAGCCGGAGCCTATCCCGGAAACACAGGGCGTAAGGCAGGAATACACCCGACGACGGGACGCCAGTCCATCGCCGACGTTATATTATGTTAGGTTTTTTTTTACAAATCCGAGCTGTGGAGAGAACGGCACGTCAACAACAACATCAGGACAGTTCAACTGAAAGTGAAATAGTCACAATACATTGTATGAAACATTCATGACCGTTAGGTTGATTGGCTCGCAGACTAAAATTGTCCCGCAATGCCCGGCGATGGACTGGCGTCCCGTCGTCGGGTGTATCCCTGCCTTTACGTCCTGTGTTTCCGGGATAGGCTCCGGCTCACCGTGACCCTATATAGGATTAAGCGGTTTCAGATAATGAGATGAGATTCATGACCGCACGTGTTACGTGCACACCGCCATGTGGTCGGTCGTATTGCAGCTTTTGCATCGCACTTATTGATTACTCTTTCTAAACTTTAGACAGCCAGCAATATTCACTTTTTAACACTTTCAGCTTTTAATTCACATGTTTGCATTTTCAGCGTCAAGCCTCTTAAGCGTTGTTCGCCCTTAACGTGGCGTCAGACGCACGCGTGAGACGCTCGAAACAAGAGTTCCCCGTAGGGCGGGCACTCTGCTAAGGGGAATACCGATCCATCGTTTGCGAGGGATGCCGGGGCGAATAAGCGCTTCAGGTGAGTGTTCGGCAAAGTCTTTAGCACAGTTTGGATTTTATTCATCCGCGGCGAAAAGGGGCTCGGGGGATGGGGCTGGGGGGATGGGAGAATGAGAACTCACAACCGCTTATGTCTAAATGAGCCTACAGAAGCCAAAACAATGCTTTGTTTGTATCGCATCAGAAATGCTCAACACGGCCGGTTTCCAAAACAAGCCCGGCTCTCGCAAACACGGCGGTTTCCAAAACAAAGCTCCTCGCGGAGCCCGTGTTGTGAGATGAAGCAATGGTGCAGCCATCAGCATGTACCTGACAAGTTTATGTTAAACAATCGGCAGACGAGGCGGGGGAGCGACACGGGCAGTGGCAGCAACTATTTTTCCTTCGTTCTTTCTGCGTGAGATTTAACGACTCAAAAAATTATTTTCCTTCCTCTCATATTCTCTCCCCTCCCTCGACCCGCGAGTTCTACGTGGTTCCCCCTCCTCCCCCTTCCTCATCCTCCTTTCTCCTGTGGCACAAATGAAACCGTCCCCTCCCCCCGAAGCGGAGCCGTTTTACCGCCTCAGTGGCAAAAGACAAGTGTCATTGTTTTGAGTTATCTGGTCGTGGCGGTCGCGTCTGTTTGGAAGGATTCCAGCCCTTATCGAATGCGTTCATCTGCCTTGGCATCTTGTCCAAACACACACACACACGAGTGCGGCCCACGGAGAGAGCGGGTCCTCTCTCTCTCTCTCTCGGTCAAGTACAGGGTAACGCGTGCTCGTGTACCGGCTTTGTTGTCCGCGTTCTAGGACTCCACGATTGCGCACCCATGTGACACGGTGTCACGCGGTATGGATATGTAGTCGGTTGCAAACGCGTGGGTTTTGTCGCGCATCCGCGCGTGGGAACTGCTGTCGAAGGGACGCCGATTCTGCGTCGCTGCGCCGGGTGTCCCTCCCCCCCCTCCACCTTGCGACGTTTCGCGTGCCGCATCGACCTGACGATCATCCTCGCCAACGTGGGAGGCAAAAACGTGGCGGAGGAACGCTCGGCACGGCTATCCCGGAACAGCCGCGATTGAGAGCAAGTCTCACACGCCGAGCTGTGTAAACCCACACGTGTAACGCGCAGCACTGTTTTACCTCTGCTTTGCAGAGCCATTGTGCTCAGCCTCGCACCATCACAGCAGTCGTCTGGTAGAAAAGTTTAACTCGTGTTTGTGTTGTGGATTCCTATCGCGATGTCGCCCCCGCAAAAACCCGACGGCGACAGACTCGCTTCATTTCCGAATAAAATTGCGAAAGGAGCACTTTTGGTGTCGTGTGCTCAGGTTCTTAAACAGAGGGGCGGTTGTGGCAATGAAGGTGGTGGTGGGGGGGATGAGGGGAAGGGGCTGCTGAGGGGGTGGGGGTTCTGGGGTGAGGCTCGGGAGTGACAAGGAGTAAGGACGGATGATGACGCAAGACTTGTGGACTGGTGCGAACCCAGACCCCCCCGTGTGTGCGGTCCTGCGGGATGCCGCGCGGTGGGCCTACGGTCAGGCTGTGGTAATAAGGTGTGCTCGCTGGTGAAAAAAGTCGAATGGAATTCAAGCCCAACACGGCATTGCTCTTAAGAGCTGCTGAATGTTGCGCCCAACATGGAAGGGGAAACCTCGCGAAGGAGAGAGGGGGATCGCTCGTTTGACCGGGCTATCTCGAAAGAGCAGCTCTTGAGCAATTCTCACATCGAGTCGTGACAACCCACATCTACGCTTGCGATTGTAATTTCCCGAGAACGGACATGCGTCCTGTCTATAAAGCAATATTGTGAAATATTGGATTCCCCTGCCTGATGTATGCCTTTTCAGTATTCTCCTGTAACAGGCAATAAGCCTTGGGGTGTAGGACTACAGCCATAGATTTTAGAGTAAAACCTCCCCCTCGCTTTTCAAACTCCGAAAGAAAGACAATTCGTGGAAGTGAAAGCCAGGTGCCCTTTTTCACGTCCAATGGAAGCAGGTCGGTCTATCAGTTCGTCGATAACCGTGGATCAGGAATAACGGCCTCGATCTATAAATTGACGTGTGACGTGGTGGGGTAAATCGTGGGTGTGTTACCCTCTCTTCCAAACCGCCTGAGCCAGCGTGGGAGAGGACATCGAATACGGTGGCTCAGTGATTAACACTACCTCCCCAAGTCAAGAAGGACTCGGGTTCGATTCCCGGCTCGGGCACCTTTGCGTGGAATTTGCATGTTGTGTGTTTTCGACGAATAGCCCGGTTTTCCCCCACAGTACAAACACATGCTGCCTAGGTTAATTGTCCTGGATAAACTTCCTGCGGTGCCCTGAGATGTCACTTGCTAACCCCTCCCTGCTTTAACAACTGTTAAAAAGAGCTACATAGCTCAAGGGTTCCTTCCAACATAAATATAAACTCACCGACCCTTTTTAGAAAGATCCTTTATCAGAATCTTCGAGCGTGTGTGTAAGGGAGCGATGTCTCAGCGGTTAGTACACCTGGCTACAAACCCAGGACCATAAACGATCTTCTGAACCGATCCCGAGCCTGCCCTAGGTCGACTCGGCCTCGATTGAATACCGAGGCCGGTGTTGAAACCTTGGCGCAAGGGACAGAAAAAAAAGACCGGGCGTGGCGCTTGTCACCCACCTCCTCGTGTGCCCTCTCTTAGACAACTGCAAGTCTGCACTTTAACGCGAACGCGAAAGGTTTAGGAGCTGGGAGCGGTAGCGAGAAAACAATGGCTTTCCCATTAAGTCGCACCTGCCCCGACCGGCGAGCACAGGCGAGCCCGGGGGGATTCCAGAGCAAAGCCTCCCTCGCCCGTCGCGCCGCATGACTGCCCCGTGTCGGCGCGGCGTGCACTGCTGGTGTTAAACCATCCATCCCACATGGATGGATTGTTAAACAATCCGCACCGCACGGATGGATTGTTAAACAATCCATCTCGCACAGCTGGATTGTTAAACAATCCGTCTCGCACAGCTGGATTGTTAAACAATCCGTCTCGCACAGCTGGATTGTTAAACAATCCGTCTCGCACAGCTGGATTGTTAAACAATCCGCACCGCACAGCTGGATTGTTAAACAATCCGCACCACACGGATGGATTGTTAAACAATCCATCTCGCACAGCTGGATTGTTAAACAATCCATCTCGCACGGATGGTTTGTTAAACAATCCATCTCGCACAGCTGGATTGTAAACAATCCATCTCGCACAGCTGGATTGTTAAACAATCCGTCTCGCGCGGATGGATTGTTAAACAATCCATCTCGCACGGCTGGATTGTTAAACAATCCGCACCGCACAGCGGATATAAACATCTCACAGGGATGGATTGTTAAACCCATCCCTCTCGCACGGATGCATTGTTAAACAATCCGCACCGCACGGGCGGATTGTTAATCACCAGCAGCGCACCCGCGCCAAGAGCGAGCTTGTTCCACGCGCGTAACACGTTCGTCTGAATTCTCTCGTTGATGAACTTTTCTGCTGCTGATTCAATTGCCTCGAGCTGGATTCCTTCTCGATGTCCTTGCTGCTGGCTCTCTGCAGATACAGAAGAACAACTACTAGCGGGGATGTAAAGACCAGACACTATTTTGTGCTTATGATCCAGGATTCCAACCCGGTACCCTAGGTACGGACGTGCATTAGTGATAATACTTAATTACATACGTTAAAAAAAAACACTTGATCCGTTATTTTAAATACGTATCAAACATTATTCCTGGGCGGCGCGGTGGCCCAGTGGTTAGCGCTGACGCCTCACAGCAAGAAGGTCCCGGGTTCGAATCTCTCGGCTCGGGTGCCTTTCTGTGTGGAGTTTGCATGCTCTCCCCGTGCCCGCGTGGATTTTCGCCGGGTACTCCGGTTTCCTCCCACAGTCCAAAAGCATGCTCCTGGATAGGTTGATTGGCTCGCAGACTAAAATTGTCCCGCAATGCCCGGCGATGGACTGTCGTCCCGTCGTCGGGTGTATTCCTGCCTTGCGCCCTGTGCTTCCGGGATAGGCTTCGGCTCACCGTGACCCTATATAGGATTAAGCGGTTTCAGATAATGAGATGAGATGAAACATTATTCCGAACACGTAATTTAAATTCCATTAATAAATTAACATGCATAAACACTAGCTCCTTGACATATAACATTGTCGCGGCAACTGTCCGTGTAGTGGGTAAGCGACCGCTTTCCCTCCATACCATCCCCACTCCTCACCCAACCACTCGCCCAGCCACTCTCTCCGAGCTCTCGTCCGACGGCCGATTTCGTCGTGCCCATCCCTTCGATGGACTGACTCTCAGGCACCACACTGGGCTCGCCGTGAGCGCGTGGAGCGCTCGATCCGTGCTAACCAACACCGGTAGATCGGGCCCCCTGTCGGCGACCCAACGGGCAGCCTCTGCCCGATCCAATTCTTCCTCGTCCCGTGCGCCTCGGTGTGGATTCCGAGTACGAATCTCGCCACGCTTCTTCGCGCACTTGTTCAAATTTTTTGGTGACAGTGGTTTTTTTATTTTTCCCATCCTCCTCCTCCTCCTCCTTCCTTGGCAGAGTCCACCTTTTTGATCGACGCGTGTACGCTTACTTCGCCGCGACCAGATGGACTGTAAACAAGGACATTTGACTAACCGGTACAGATTCTAACCAAAACACGAATTCTCACTTTAACACCAGCTCGACCTCAGATCCGCCTAACCCCACCCCCCACCCCCCACCCACCCACCATAGCACACACCATAAATGTAACGCGAACCTTAGCGCGAACCATAACATAAACTCTGGCCCATACCACAGCACATTTTGTTAGTTCTCGCCATAACGTTTTCCGCAGCCCTCGGCTGATCCTGAATGTTTCCAAATGTGCTCCACATTTCGGTTGCGTTAATAGGCACAGAGGAGTCAATCTCGGGCAGACAAACGGACACGTTCACACACGGACGCGGATATAAACCGCGACGCAGGGCACACACCTGGCCCCAGGTAAGGCATTTACGACCAGCCCGCCCTTAAGCTTTCAGAAGGTTGCGTTCAGCCGGACCCTATCCCGGCAGACAGAGAGCAAAGCGGGGCTACACCCAGGATAGGACACCAATCCATTGCAGGGCTCCGGTAGCAACTTAGCCGGAGGCCAATTAACAAAGGCAGCAGCAATTGTATAACCAGCACAGTGTATTTGAACTATGGCACCAGAGCGCAGTTTGCTTTCTAAATTCGCTCTTTCCGAATAACGGGTGTCAAGCGTTCATCCTTTCTCCACCTTCCACGCTGGAGGCGAAACGCCACGAAGGACAGAGAAGGAGGGCTCGACACAGCTATCCCGGAAGAACAGCTTTGGAGAGCAATCATCACGCATCGGAGGAGTGAAAAAACTTTTCTCAATTATATTTTTTTCAGCGCCCGCATCCCGCCGGGTCGGGAACGGGCACTGATTGACACTGATCGACGCTATGATTGACCTGTCCGTGACTAAATTAATACACGGATGTTTCAACCAGGTATTTTCCGCCCTTGTCTAAGGTTACTGGAATTTGTTTTCCGTCAAGTTGGTGACATTGAGGCGCAAATGCCCCGACGAGCACGGGCGGCGGCCGAGATGCGAGCGTGCAGTTGTGGGCCGCTCTCGGCGACGTGTGGATTACCATGAAATGTAAATATTTTAACAATTTCTGACAATGCCGCCCAATGTACCCGCCCAGTCACCTTCCCTTTCTCCTGTACCCCGTGCGCCTAAAATGCCACAGCTGTGGCCGCCCGAACTCTCGCCGATAGAAAAACACACTGCAGGATTTTTTGACAATTGTTTTCGGCAATGTTTCAAAGCGGGTTAATATTCCCCAGTGTCAAAATCGTGGCGATTCGTCTGAACTGTTGCGTTGAGACTCAGGAAAATCATCAGTTAAATGCATTATTTACAAAAATTCGTACCGCTATTAAAAATAATCTGCGTCCCGAGTTTTCCCGGCTCGCTTAGTTCCCCTCGTGGATAAAAGCGAAAGCGCGATAAATAAAATGATTGATGGTACCAGTGCAAACGCGTGACTTTAAAGTAAAAAAAAAGTCTCTATAGTTTCAGAAGCGTAATGAGTCGTGCTGAAATACGGCGTAAAGCCTTAGTGTTGTGCCAATAAAATTAGCACTTGTGAAGGATACGAACCTCGCACCCTGAGTGCGGACATAGAAATAAAAAAACACCTACTCTGTAAAATATATATCTGCTATTCTCAACCGGTTGGTCGCGACCCATCAGTGGGCCGTGTGCGCCACCTAGTGGTGCGGAGAGACCGCACCCGAGTGTTACGAGTTGTCCTTCGGGTGAAAAAGGTTGAGAACCCCTGCTATATATGAAAGATTACATAAAAACACCTACTCCATTATATATTATATTCTCTTGCCTAGGACACATGCGCCGAATTGCATCAGCAGGAACGTGGTGCATGATTAACGCCTGCGGCAGCAACACAAGGCGCCTGTCCATCACCGTAGCAGCATCAGCAGCGACGACAGCAGCGGCTATAGCAGCCGGGATAGCACCGACTCGACTGCCCAGTGGCCGAGCCCCACGCAATCACCGTAAGGTGCGCGCCCCAGACACAGCACCGC
Organism: Mordacia mordax; assembly: GCA_036362905.1. Taxonomy (NCBI): domain Eukaryota; kingdom Metazoa; phylum Chordata; class Hyperoartia; order Petromyzontiformes; family Petromyzontidae; genus Mordacia; species Mordacia mordax. Next base: position 5,781,620 of record JAZEWT010000019.1, on the reverse strand, counting down.
TCACTTGGTTTATCGTCTCAATTTGCCAATTTTAAAAAACGATCCATGTGGAAATAATAAACGAGGTAGGGAATTGGTGGTGGTGGCTCTGGGGGTCCCATCGGAGTCACCACAGCGAGCCTCTGATCGCCTCATTGAGCAACAATCCCGGAGCCGTAAAAAGTGTTCGGCTGCTGTAAAACCGGCGTTCATCGATGCAATCGCTGCTCCCACACACCCCGCACCGCCCACCTACGCTATGTTGTTCAGCTGTTTTAAAATATAGATATATATTAGCAAAACATTTTATAGTAAACAAGACGCCGCTGCTGGAGGAAAGGGGCTCGGAAGGTGCGAAGCGGGAATGCTATCGGTAAGAGGCCTGTTAGAGGAAGTGGGAGTACCCACACTTTACTCCACCACACGCGAACGATTGATAGAATAAGACGTCGCAGAATTAAAAAAAACCCTCATTATTATACCAATAATATCTTAATATGCAGAGGACGCAGTATCAGGCAGACATTAGCGCCGGCTTACTCCGTGGCTGCCTTCCCTCTCCCCTACCTCTTTTCATTCACTCGAGCCTTTGAGTCGTTCGGTCTCTTCGAGTGAGCGGTTATAGTTCTACAATATCGCTATCACTTCTGATGACACTGGTGACCAACCTGAGACCATCACAACTCGCTACACTTGAGAGCCCGGTGTAAACACGGGCAGTGACCGAAACCCAGCTTCGAAGCCAAGCACTCAGCGGTGGCGCCTCAGCGATCTGACCTCCGACACACGGGGCCGCTCGGTTAAACTGATTGCGCAATAAGGGGCTCATCACGGGTTTCAGAGAAGCAATTACTGCTCAGGGTGCAATGTCCCGTGCTGTGACGCCGCAGTGGAGGAGATGCCCCGAATCGATGACTGTAGGGTCAGGTGCTGTTAGCGAACACCTCGAGGGCCGGGTGCTAGTCACCCACCCACTGGTGGGTGACCAGCACCCCACGCACGGCCACCTTTATCTCCCTTGTTTGCAAGTCCTGCGTGCCAAACATCCCTTCACCGACCGCAACAGAACACGGGCTCGAATCGAGAAGGTGTTCCCCGCAATCCGATTATGTTCCGGCAACCGGAACACGATACGTTGTTTTGCCTTAACACAAAGCGCAGATTGTTTCATTTCAATTACACACAGATTGGCCGGGGGAACCCTGACTGTTACGTTTAATTGGAAGCAACCGTGCACCCTCTGGGCTCTCTTTGATGTCACTCAGGACCTGTTATGTCTGCCGGCTTAATACGAGTTTTAGGCAAATATTTGCCCAGTAAGGCGAGCGGCGGGAGCGCGTGTTTTCTCACAAAACACGCGAATTAATCGCGCAGAATTGGGGGCTAATTTACCATCCGCCGCACAATATGTAATGTATATATATAAAAAAAACTCCACAAAGGTTGGGGGCGCATAGAACAAACGAATTTAATACGACGTGGTGCGTTACGTTGTTGGAAGAGGGGTGGGGGAGAATCAGTAGTTTTTACAGCTGTGTTATGATTTCTCGCCTCACTCGGAGGTGGTGGAGGTGGTGGTGGAGTAGGAGAGGGGGCTTTTGGCGAGAGAGGATGGACCCACTTGCCAGGGAAAGGAAACCAACGCGAGTGCCCTCAGTCGACAGAAGGATTTGGTAGCAGGAAAGCAGTGCAACCACAATATCCACCCCCGCCTCCACCCTCTCAGCTCCAGGTCGCTCTGAGTAACAGAGACCATGTGCCCTCAGCCATATGGTCGTTTGCCAGTTAGATGATTCTTTCAATATGAAGAGTAATTTGTTAAATCACGGACAACACCACGCCCGACCGCCTTCGTCTCCCTAGTGATTGTGTTTACACACCACACTCGGTGCTCGTGAGGCTGAGTCGAACTAAAGAAGGCCCAGGACCGGATTAGAATATAGTCACTGGTGTTGGCCGAGAGCGGGATTCGAACTCGGGTCACCAGGTTTCTAGACCAGCGCGCGAACCGCTGAGCCACCGCTCCCCACACGCACCCAATACACATATGTGCACATAAAGATAAACGTCTCCGTATAGCCTTCACAGACTATAGGGTCAAGTGCCGTT
>JAZEWT010000019.1:5680660-5693633 GCA_036362905.1 Mordacia mordax | reverse complement strand
GGGTGTCTGTGTGTGACCGAGCTTTAATAAAAACCCTCTCTGAAAATCGCCTACAAAAGGACAATCCCCCTCTGTAATGATGTACTTTTCCACCCCTCTGAGAATTGCTTCACAGCTCTTCTTTCTGGATAGCCGTGTCAATTAGTGTACGCCTTCTTAGCCGTGGGAGGAAACTGGGTAAGCCAGAGGACCCCACGCAGAACAGGGGAAGAACACACACTCCACGCAAAAAGGCATCCCCAGCGAGACTCGAGCCGCCTCGTGCAGGACCTGTTTTCTGAGTTACTATCTGATCGCCACGCTGTCCGAATGATTGCGTCACCATTCCTCGATCACGGACTTCGATTGCTACTTAACGTGAACGCGAATCACTCTTTTCATTCAAACCGTTAACTCCTGCTTGCTGGAAAATGATGGCGCTGTAAGTGACGGTAATCCCGCGGTTTCGCGGGATTACCCGCTTAGTCTGACGATAACTCGACACCGCAATGCATCCGCAATCGCCAAACCACCACTCTCGCTCTGCAGTACCGACCTCCGAACGAGCGAACGATCCAGGGCTTACCTCCCGTGGCTGCAGGAGATTGGAGCCATGAAGGTCCTTGAGCTGCTGATGTCGCTCGCGGCCCTGGCGTGGGAACAGTGGTACCCGAACGCACACGACGGTCGCCATACCATGGTGCACCTGTTCGAGTGGAGGTGGGCGGACATCGCCAACGAGTGCGAGCGCTGGCTCGGTCCCAACGGCTTCGCCGGCGTGCAGGTGAGCGGGGGTGCGGAGGATGTGCAGGTGAGCGGGGGCGGGGCGAGTCTGAGTGGGAAGTGCAGGTGAGAGGGTGTAAGTGGGGAGTGCCGGCTCTAGGCAGAGCGCGCTGGACTACAACAAACCTTGCTACCCGAAATTGAATCTAGGTCACGTCCAACACCAGTGCCTACTCTCTGAACCGGTACAGGGCCTCCAATGAGTGCCTAGTGCGGTGTGTAAATGCTGTCTAACGTTGTGCTGGCCACCCACCCGCTCGTGTGCCGACCTTTGATAGTTGCTCGGTAGCTGTACTGAGCCCCTACAGCCCTGAAAAGTCTAAGTGCAACTTTATCCGCTTAATAGCAGTGGGATCGAGCAGCAAAGTTGACGTCACGGCAAAGGTTTCGCCGCAGTGAGAACCATCTTCGCTCACTCACGCGTCCATCTCGCTCTCTCCGTCTCTCTCCGTCTCTCCCCGTCTCTCTCTCCTCGTCTCTCCCGCGGTCCACACAACCAACCAACACAGGTGTCTCCACCCAACGAGAACATTGTGCTCCGAAACCCGTGGCGCCCGTGGTGGGAGCGCTACCAGCCCATCAGCTACAACCTGTGCTCGCGCTCGGGCAGCGATGCCGAGTTCAGGGACATGGTGAACCGGTGCAACAACGTCGGGGTGAGGAACGCGGAGGCGCGCTGACGATGAGCGTGCGATGGCACGGAAGGGTTGCGCAGCCACAAGGCCTTCCTGATCCACCGCAGGGTTACCACCTGCAACTTGCACCAAGCGGAGACATCGGAGCCCTTTTGTAAAAATATTAACTCGTGCAATGCTTTGCCCAGTGTGAACCTCTAACGCTACACGTGCGCGTTCATCGGAGTGAGTATTTGTTTCCATAATTCCAGCTCCATTAATGTCACCGATGCTGGGAACTGTTATTATACCGAGAACCAAGGCATAGATTGAAAGCTCCAGGTAATTAGGTCCTCAAAGCGTTTGTTGACCTCAAAGCGTGGTACGATGCCTGACAAGCGGAGCAGGACTCGGTGTCGGCAGAATTGTGCATCTCTTTACCTCTAGCGGCGTTCAAAGAGCGTGCAATAATCATATTAGCTACGTACTGCGAGGGGAGCGCTTTTTCAGAGCTCTTGGCATACGTTTGTCTGCAGCAATTTCGGCGAGAGTTCTTTAATCTTAAAAATCTCAATCTTATATTCAGTGCCGTCTTAACGCATGGACACGCTGGGCAGTTGCCGGAGGGCCCCACGAGCATAGGGGGCTCCATGCTAATAATCTATGTATGTTGTGACTTGCTGTCAAATACTATATGTAGGGGCCCCAGTGCACTGCTTTGCCCGGGGGCCGATAATGCTGTTAAGACGGCCCTGCCTCTGTTAGTGGGAGCCAAGGCAGAGATGCCATCAAAGGAGCAATGTGCTTGGTCCTTTGTAGTTTTGGTAACGGCACTAGCAGATTATATTGTGTGCAAGCTGCAACCGTAACAAAGCTGGGCTCGTAAGTCCGGCATAAATAGCATTACCAAAATCTCATCAGGATTAAAAGCAGGAACAATTGACCATTATCAGTAGTTGAAATAAAGTATGTGTTTTAGTTCGCAATCGAAAATCGTACCCATATTTCTATCTTTAGACCGATGATAGCACAAGTGTGTTCATATAAAAAATGTATTCTACAAATGTAAGTAATCTGCAATTAATCATTTTCTCACATTTACACGCCACAATCTCCTGTAACTTCCACCCATCTTGTTTTTTTGTGCTGCAATGGGCCGTTCGAACGTCTGTTGTGACACCCAGGAATCTAGCATCCGGATCTTGCAAGCTCACTGGATGTTTTCTGATGTCTGAATAATCGCTGTCCACAATGGGGCCTCACCAGCCTAACTAAAGTCTCGGCAACACGTGGATTATGGAGATTTCTAAAGCCATCAGGTGATCTACTGCCCATAATCCCTTGCTTGCCCCCCCCTCCCCCCCCAGGTGCGCATCTACGTGGACGCCGTCATCAACCACATGTGCGGCGAGGGCGGCGGCTCGGGCACGCACTCCACGTGCGGAAGCTACTTCGACGCCGGGCGTCGCGAGTTCCCGTCCGTGCCCTACTCGTCCTGGGACTTCAACGACGGCACGTGCCGCACCTCCAGCGGCTGGATCGAGAACTACGAAGACGTGTACCAGGTACGTGACCTGTGGAGGTCGCCAGGCATCAAAGTGTCGCCGAGCAAGTTGGTGCAAGAGCCCCAGAGTTGGAGTAAATAATAATCTGGAGGGGTTGTTGATTGCCGCGACAGTTCTACGTGAGCGGGTGGCTATTCTGACAGGGAATGGGTGCAAGGCAGGGCTATGCCCGGGATGGTACTGCAGTCTATCGCAGAACAGTGTGGGCCATTTAGCCGCTAGGCTAATTAACGAAGACCGCAGCCACATGTCTTTGTTCTGTGGGAGGGAAACCGAGTACCCGGTGACAACACACGTGGACATGAGCAGAAATTCAGAGTCCACGCAGGAAAAAAAAAACACCACCTTAACCACCTATGAGTTCTCATCTCCATTGTCAGAAACCGCTTAGTCCTGTACAGGGTCGCGGTGAGCCGGAGCCTATCCCGGCAGACACAGGGTGCAAGGCAGCAATATACCCACGATGAGACGCCAGTCCATCACCGGGCACTGCGGGCAATTTAGTCTGCAAGCCAATTAACCTATGCAGCAGCCTGTTTTTGGACTGTGGGAGGAAACCGGAGTGCCCGGCGAAAACCCACGCGGACACGGAGAGAACATTCAAACGCCACACAGAAAGGCACCCGAGCCGACCTTCGAACCCAGGACCTTCTTGCTGTGCGGCGACAGCGCTACTCACTGGGCCACCGTGCTGCCCCACCGATGAGTTGGCAAACAGAAATGCAGCATCCGTGCTAGGAATCGAACACAGGGGACCTTCTCGGTGCGAAGCGGCAGCGCCACCCAGCACCTGCCACATTGCACGCACACTGACGCGTCGCGTGTACTCATTGGAGCCACGGGGGCGGCTTTGCAGGTGCGCGACTGCAAGCTCGTGGGGCTCCTGGACCTGGCGCTGGAGAAGGATTACGTTCGTGGAAAGGTCGCCGACTACCTCAACAAGCTCCTCGACATCGGGGTGGCCGGGTTCAGGTTCGACGCTTCCAAGCACATGTGGCCCGGAGACATGCAGAACATCATGGGCCGTCTCAAGAATCTCAACTCGCAGTACTTCCCGTCCAACAGCAAGGCCTTCATCTACCAAGAGGTGTGTCGCCGTATCACCCGAGTGTGCGCCTGCGGGGTCGTGGTGGGAGACTTTGACGCTTCACGTAGGCCTTAATGGCACCTAGACAGACGCTGGTGTCGTAAAGTCACCGCCACTTAGTGACAGATGACGGCTATTATAGTCATCGGCACTAAGAGGTCGCCACCTTTGTCCCTAAGCCACTCCACTGACAGTCATGACAGGTTGAATTGACGTAGGGGTTTCGCATGCGGACCACATGAGGACTGGAGACCGTTGTGGTTTTTGGGGGACTAGGCTACTCTTTGTCATGACGAAGACCAAACTTCCACATCCCACAGAAGACTTAACCGTTTCTCATGATGATGAGAATATCCTTGCAGGTCATTGACCTGGGAGGAGAAGCCATCTCTGCATCCGAGTACTTTGGCATTGGCCGCGTTACCGAGTTCAAGTTCGGAGCCAAGCTGGGCGAGGTGGTGCGCAAGTGGAACGGGCAGAAGATGGCCTACCTCAAGTGAGTATCGTAGCATGTCCCAGAGCCAGTCATAAACCTGAGATGAGCCTTGTTTCATTCAGAGAATCACAACAGTCAATACAAAGCCAACTGGAAGCATTACACACATTTATGCGGACAAAAGCATACATTTACTGATGTGCGTTTTCACGGCTCGAGGCATGATTTTCTTTCAGAAGCAAATCGTAATGTTTTCCAAAGAGAAGGTGCACCTTGTGATGCCTCCAACATGGGAGGCGAAACGTGATGGACAGGTTGAAGGGTAACACTTGACAACATCCCAAAAGCAGTCAGTATCCTGATTTGTCAATACGATTTTGCCATTGACCTCAATCTAAACATCAATCTGGAACAACTACAGTTCTCGGCATGAGGCAACGCTGCGTTGTCCAGCGCTTAATCACACCCATTTGTGCATTGTCAATCACAGCTGCTGCAGTTTATATAGCACCACACGATGCAAGCCTATTGCAGAAAGAAGACTGAAGACGCTTGCTAAATTGTTGATGGTGTAAAAAAAACTATATGGGAAACCTTGTTTTAGGGCGGCGCGGTGGCCCAGTGGTTAGCGCTGTCGCTTCACAGCAAGAAGGTCCCGGGTTCGAATCTCTCGGCTCGGGTGCCTTTCTGTGTGGAGTTTGCATGCTCTCCCCGTGTCCGCGTGGGTTTTCGCATGCTGCTACATAGGTTAATTGGCTCGCAGGCTAAATTGCCCCGCAGTGCCCGGCGATGGACTGGCGTCCTATCGTCGGTATATCCCTGCCTTGCGCCCTGTGTCTGCCGGGATAGGCTCCGGCTTCACCGTGACCCTGTATAGGACTAAGCGGTTTCAGACAATGAGATGAGAGACCTTGTTTCAAGCGGGTCACACGTTCGTATGACATCCGAGTAAGGGAAAAATGCTTAAGAGTTCATAATACTAGTGCAAAAGGCAGTTAAATGTTTAAATAGTCTACAACGTTTCGGAAGAGTAAGCCGTAAAGTGGAAAGTACATCTGAAATGAGATCTAAAAGCCTTGGTGTTGTATGAATACAATCTACACTCATGAAGCATTCGAATCCGGTACCCTTAGTGTGGATATATGTAATCAATAGATGGATACTAGCACTCCATTTCACATTGAATACATGCACGCATTCAAACTTGCAGCTCGCTAGTCACAACCCAGGGATGAACTCCACCTACATGTCTTAACGGTATGTCATACGGCTGACTTTCACCTCTGCCCATCTTCCCTCCAGAAACTGGGGTGAGGGTTGGGGCTTAATGCCGACGGGCAATGCCGTGGTGTTCGTTGACAACCACGACAACCAGCGCGGCCACGGAGCTGGTGGGGCCTCCATCCTCACCTTCTGGGATTCACGGTGAGTGGGTGGCGGTGAGTAAAAGGTGAGCAGTCGGTGCATGGGCCACAGCGTGGGAGATACCAGGTCCGAGTTGCCTGCCGAGGGAGTGTCGGTGACTGGTGGGGGCAAGGGCGTAGTAACTAAAAGTAAACCCCAACAGCATCCCTGCGCAAGCCTCCGCTTAGTGTCCTCCACTGAGAAGCAGGCTTGTGATGTAATGATACCTATCTCGTGTAGCTCACGTTTACTCAAAGCTCTTGCAGCTCCACCGAGCTCTGCATACGAGATTCTCTCCATTCCAACTGCCCGAGCATAGAAGGAGCTGCCGCCACAACTTTGGACTTGTAAGCAAGTATTTCATGCGTGCCCGAAGCCTAATTTCTTTGGTCTCCTGCACAATAGACTTGTTTTCTTGTAAAGCGCCAGTGGGGTGGTATAGGAGGCGATGGATAAAAAAGTGTTTCTGTTCAGGCCTGTACCATTTGCGTGTCTCTTTAATGTGATAGCGTTGTCATCTCCATAGCTTGTACAAGATCGCCACGGCCTTCACGCTCGCTCACCCCTACGGCTTCACGCGCATCATGTCCAGCTACCGCTGGGATCGCGACTTTGTCAATGGCAAGGTGAGAACACGTGTGACATCTCCCAGAGTGGTAATAACAAGAGTGGATAAGCTGGTGAGATGTGCAGAAGAGCTCGAAACCCCAGTGGCTCAAGTAGTTGCGAGGGAAGGGGATATGGTGATGCGAGATTCGTCCAAGGACCGGACGCTATTGAACTCTACTTTTGGTTTAATAACCCCACTTGTACTGGGTTCCATCGTTAACTGCATAGTACTGGGTCATAAGACAATCACATGTAATCCAAACCTGCCGGATGACCCATTGTAAATGCTACGCCACCAATATTACGACCTCCCCTGCAGATCCTGCAGTTCCTTGTATTTTGGAGCGCTAGGTAGCTAGTTACTCCAAGCTGCTCTCAGCGTTTCATATTGCACGCTCTGCGGAACGGTGAGAATGTGGCCGCTCTGCAGCATAGTTGCCAGTCCCAAAGCTCTGCTTGCTCATCCCGGCTTCCGAGCAGGACTACAGTGGTATTGCTGTCCCACTCGCGGTTGTGTCAAAGTCTGTTGCCGCCGTCGTGTTTTGCGTTGCTCTGACGGCCCGCCAGTCGTGAACGCAGTCATGCCTGCGCTGGCATCCCGATGTGAACATAGCGTCGGAACCTCGACTCGGCTTAAGGCAGTCCCTTGCCTGAGACGGCTCTGGGTTGGCCTTCTAGTGTCTAAAGTCTTCTAGCATCTTCACGCCTCTACAAATTTTTTTTTTTTCCAATACCTCCTATCGTCTCTGCCATGCATCAACTTTTGAAGTACTCTCCTATGCTGCCTTCTCAGTCTCCTTCCCGAAGTTCTATTCCCCAAATTGGGTATTTATTTGTATTTTTATGTATTGGTGTGTGCCCTGTTCTTTGCCCTAAATAAGGGCATCTGCTAAATACTAATGTTCTTGGTTTCCTCCGTGTGAGCTCTTATACGGAGGGTAAACCCAATGCAGTTTTCCTGAAGTCATCCCGCCGAATTATTCCAGAAGGATGAAGTTTCGGAATGTCTAAACTGGGGAAGACAGTGGGTCTCTGGCTTGTTCGCAGTTCGTACGAAAAGTAAGCGCAATCTACATTGCATCTATTACACAGGATAAAAACGACTGGGTCGGACCTCCTTCCAACAGTGACGGCTCCACCAAACCCGTGACTATCAACGACGACGACACGTGTGGCAACGGTTGGGTGTGCGAGCACCGGTGGCGCCAGATCAAGTGCGTTGCCCCGGGTGTTAACGTGCCAGCCGGGGCGGTTTGGGGTGGTGAAATGTGGATGCGCTCTCCTAGAGGAAATGACAATTTCTAGACGTGGATGAGGGATGGAGGGAATCTGTTACGGTCCCCATTAGCTTCAGATTACCGGAACAGGTCCCTTAAAGGGAGCTCTGAAGTGGCCCTGATGTCTGATTAATAATAAGTGCATTGAGAGCGCCTTTCATCCGAGGGTCACAAAGCACTGGGCAGGGTTGCAGAGAGAACGGCATCCAACGACAGAGAACGGAAAATCAGCAACCTTTTTTGGGTTTTTTTTTCTTCCGCGGGACGGTGCCTTAACGTAGAAGATAGACGATTATTACAACAGAAAATACCCAGCGAGTTTCCAAACTCTGGATGCTGCATTCATACAATGCGGCAAACGTTCGAAGTGACCAACATTAATAAAGGATTATATTGCTTTCGGAGACACGGACAGATCGTCTCATAACATGAACGCCCAACGATGCAATTGGAGTAAAGTTACCACTTTATTACCGGTACGGCTTACTTTCATCTCGGTTGAAGCTGTGCAACATTTCTATGAAAATTCTCCATAGTTAAAAGTTCACACAACGTTTTAGACCATTGAATTGAAGAGGCCACTACACTTGGAAAGTGACTAATGGAAATGCGTGACCCATTTTCGTTTTGGATGAGACCACGATGGTATATTTAGTCCTGGAATTTTTACCTTCGAAAATGCCTCTGCAATAAATATGCACCCACTATTGGCTATGAAACCGCTGAATGTCAGATGTGTAACTGCATCTATTAATCACCCTAGGCACTGTTAATGGCCAGAAGAATCAAACCTCTTATTGTTAGAATCACTTGCTTTCATTTTTTGTAAGTCGTTTGCTATTGTTGCATATATATTATAAATATACAACTAGTATTTTCAAAAAAACTCTAATATTCTTGAACTTTATTTGCAGCCTCATCCAATCCGATCAGAGCAAATCGGTTGATGCCAATTGTACGGCTGTCGATTATTTTATCTTTGCACGATTGAAAAATTCTCTTACCTTATTTTTGGGTACAGCCGTGCCATGAGAATTCCTTTTCTCCTCTGCCACGTTTCAACTCTTATTGGCGACTTTATCCAACTCTAAAGTAAAAAGCTAAATGTTAAAGGAGAATGCTCATCACGGTTAACCTGAAAGCAGATCTTGAGAGCAATTCTGATTAGATTAAATTTAGTCATGAGAAAAAATAGCTGAACCGCAACTCCCTATGAACTGTGAAAACATTACTATATCAGTGAAATCATTATTTATTCAGGAACATGGTCATCTTCCGCAACGTCGTCACGGGACACGACCTCACCAACTGGTGGGACAACGACCACAACCAGATCGCGTTCAGCCGCGGCAACAGCGGATTCCTCATAATCAACAACGATGACTGGTGAGCGGCGGCTTCGCAACCCTAGCGCACGGCATCAATTATAGTCCGTCGGTGGCAGCGGCAAAGACCGATACCGCTGTGGCGACACTTATGACCGCACGATATCCATGTAGGAGAAACTAGGCGATTCGCAGGCTCGTGCGTGATGAACTCCTTCCGCGAGTGTTTCTCGCGCATTCGGGAAGCGGTTTATCATGCACCACTCACGGTGAGCATCGCGAGTGGGTAAATCGCTCAACGTGTGATTATAATTCCTAAAATAAAAGAGCAATATGGTTGCTTCGAAAAGCTGCTTTGTGTCGATCGATCTCTCGCCATCGACGTGGCTGTCCCAAGAGCAGCTTTTCAAAGCAATCGTCATGCATCGCGCCATGAATCTACATCATTTACAAAAGACAAATATGGCAAATTGTGACAATCAGAATTGCTCTAAAGAACATGTTTTTGCATGGCAGTGTTGATTTCCTCTTTGCGTTTCTCCCGCGATTTTCCTCCATGGGAAATGAAATGGAGAGAACACGCTCGGCACATCAATCTCGTAAGAGCAATGCTCATATCGAGCCATAACATTGGTACATTTTAATAGCTGCCGAAGCAAGGTCCACCTTAACGCAGTGTGGGTCGCTCCGTAAGTCTTTGAACGCAAGCATGCGTACACGAATCCATCTCCTTAAGTGACCTCTCTGCAGGACCCTCGACGCGACTCTCCAAACGGGCCTGCCTGCCGGGACCTACTGCGACGTAATTTCCGGCAACTTGTCAGGAGGCCGGTGCACGGGCGCGCAGATCTCCGTGGGGGACGACGGTCGCGCTCGCTTCCAGATCAGCAACGCGTCAGAGGACCCCGTGGTGGCGATCCACGTTGGTGCCAAGCTGTAGCACGGTGGCACAATACTGGAGCACCATCTACACACCCCCCCCCCATACCAAATCTAGATGCAAACAGTGTTTTTTGAAAAGGTGTTATGTGGGAACCGTTTTGTGCCGAATTTAATCGGCCTAGACCGTATGTGGCTTCTCGCCATTCAATCACTGCAATGAATAAAATATTTACACTCGTCCCCTACGTGAGACTGAGACTTCTGATCGCAGACTGTAAAAGCTGCAGCTCTGCAGCTGCTTGCTCGCACCACAATTGATCGGAGGGCCTCCACAGGGCCAGCGCACGCACGTGGCCGCCGCTCCCGGCTCCCAACCCAGTTTGAGCCAAACTCGTCCTTACTGCTTCCTCGCACAACTCGCAGCCCATGCTCTGCTCCACTGCGCGGCGTGCGAGCCGGGTATAGTTAACCACTCGCCTTGGCTCGAGCAGTTTTAGTTTTAATCTGAAGGCGTGACCCTTGGTGGAAATTGGTTGCAGCGCTTTTCTGCAAAGAAATTCATTCAAATCAGAAGCAGTTTGCGACCACAGCTGCCGATGGGGGGGGAGGCGTGGATTGATTGTGGCACGCTGTAATGTGCGTTGCAATGGGAAATGGTAGACGTTCCAGCATGGCGAATAGATTGGCGTGCTGAATGGTGTGTGTGTGTGTGCTCGCCACCCCAGAGAATAGTGTGGCCACTATTGTGAAAGTGATTGAATGGGTAGACTACCACGTGTGCGGCACTATCGCACAGCGTCGCTTCGGGGTGACTGTGCAGGGGGTGAGCTCTGCGCGTGATGACGCTACAGCAATATGAAGGCGGTGACCATACGATCCGCGCACGCGCAGTAGCCAGGCGAGGGCCAGCCAGGGCAGCGCCAGCTATGGCAGCGTCAGCTGCATCACACGGGAGCCCGGGGTGCAGCAGGAAGAGGAGGCTGTTTTTGCAGCATATAACCAAAAGAACCAGGTCCCGCGTGCACCGCACTGAGCCCGAAATATTACAAATTATTTACCGAACAGAATTTTTCAACCTATACTTAACGAGCAAAATATATTTTACTGTTGTAGTTTTCGATTTTAAAGGTATGTTAAGCGACTTTTGTTATTCCACTTGATAGGTGTTCATTATTATCCTCCCACAGTCCATAAAACATGCTGCTGCATAGGTTAATTGGCTGCAGACTAAATTGCCCGCAGTGCTCGGTGACGGACTGGCGTCCCATCGTGGGTATGTCCCTGCCTTGCGTCCAGTGTCTGCCGGGATAGGCTACGGCTCACTGCGACCCTGTACAGGCATAAGCGGGTTTTGACAATGAGATGAGAGATTTATTATTACAGCAGAAAATACCCAGAGAGCTTTGCGAGCTCTGGAGGCGGAATTTCTGCGAGACTACAAACGTCGTTACATTTGCATACGGGTTTTGGAGCGGAGGAGGTGCGGGGGTAATTTGACCACACGTCATCAAGCTGGACAATGAGGATTGGCGATGGCTGAGGCATCTTGAAGTAAAGTAGAACAACCGATACCATTAATGTTTAGATTTTTTAATGTCATTTTAAAATACTGGTTTCCACTGCAATCGGTTCATCATACGACTAGAATCAGTTGTTTTCTTTTTTAATACAAGCTGGGAAAAAAAAAACTGTTTAGCTATGTAGCTCTTTTTAACAGTTGTCCAGCGGGGAGGGGTAAGCAAGTTACAACATCCCAAAGGACCGGGGGGCAAATTAGTCGGGAAAATAAACCTAGGCAGCAATGATTCTTTGTAGAGCGACTTAAGCTGCACTGTATATACGCGCGACGATGATCGCGATGTTTGGCATAATTGTCCACAGGACTTGTCTCAGATCTCGTGCGGAAAATCGTAGTGCCACCAGAAAGCTGCTGTAAGCATCCGCAAGAGTACATTATTACATTAATTATGTTTTTAATTATTCAGCGAATGCGTTTCTACGACTGCGGTCAAACGAGGAGTCCGCTGATTAGGGTCAGCCCCTAGGGTCAAAGAGCTACTCACCACGACACGCTCACACAGCCACTCACCACGACACGCTCGCAGCCACTCACCACTACACGCTCACAGAACCACTCACCACTAGCTACACACTCACCACTACACGCTCAGAGAGCCACTCACCACTAGCTACACACTCACCACTACACGCTCAGAGCCGCTCACCACGAGCTAGACACTCACCACTACACGCTCACAGAACCACTCAACTAGCTACACACTAACCACTACACGCTCACACAGCCACTCACCACTGGCTACACACTGACCACTACACGCTCACAGAACCACTCACCACTAGCTACACTCTGACCACTACACGCTCACAGAACCACTCACCACTAGCTACACACTGACCACTACACGCTCACAGAACCACTCACCACTAGCTACACACTAACCACTACACGCTCACAGAGCCACTCACCACTAGCTAGACACTCACCACTACACGCTCACAGAACCACTCACCACTACACGCTCACAGAACCACTCACCACTACACGCTCACAGAACCACTCACCACTAGCTACACACTAACCACTACACGCTCACACAGCCACTCACCACTAGCTACACACTGACTACTACACGCTCACAGAACCACTCACCACTAGCTACACACTGACCACTACACGCTCACAGAACCACTCACCACTAGCTACACACTAACCACTACACGCTCACAGAGCCACTCACCACTAGCTAGACACTACTCACCACTACACGCTCACAGAGCCACTCACCACTAGCTAGACACTACTCACCACTACACGCTCACAGAGCCACTCACCACTAGCTAGTGTAACCAGTGTTAACGGATGAGATGAGTTGCACGTACATGTGCCGCACATCTCCCATCTCATCTCATTGTCTGAAACCGCTTAGTCCTATACAGGGTCACGGTGAGCCGGAGCCTATCCCGGCAGACACAGGGCGCAAGGCAGGGATA
>JAZEWT010000019.1:5616868-5651676 GCA_036362905.1 Mordacia mordax | reverse complement strand
TTTGTGTGAACATTGCAACGAGGGAGACAAAGGCGGCCGGGCGTGGTGCTGGTTGTGCACCCGTGTGCCACGCTCGCCTCCATAGATGCTACTCGCTAAGGGGACTGTAACATCATTACAGTTGTAACCATACAGTCTTAATAAAGGACCTCCCGCAATTAGGCTTTGCGTTAGATTAATAGGAGATGGGAGGGAGACATGAAACAGTGGAATCGTGACCCCGCATCGTGGGGGGGTCAGTCATCAGGAAATGAGGAGTAAATCCCTGCACCGTATCGGCCCTATTGCCAATCCGCTGCTGGATGAGGGCCTTTCCATACGTCCCGATGGCCATATATCCTTACTTCACCCTGGTTCGTTGCGGGTGAGGTGAGGCTGCAGACTAGGGTCACCACCTTGGGAGACACAAAAACCGGGACGTATTGTGGGAGTCAACAATAAGAGCGACTAAGTGGCAAAAACAAATAATGAGTGACGGCTTGGTCCATGAGAATGTACTTATTTGCCAGAACAGCTACCGCTTGAATAAGGACGACGATCCTGAGATAAACGGGATACCCAACACCGAAAATGCGGTGTAACTTTCATAGTGTTTTAAAGTGTTGCTGATGACTTCATGTTTATAGTCAGTTTTTTAATTTTATTGCCATGAGTTTATCTGCCTTTGAATTAATGCGTTGGTCAATTTCTGAAGTTTGATGTGTCGTAAGAATTTCGCATCTAGAGCTTGCAAGCTCACTGGGTACTTTCTGCTGTTATAACATCTATCTACACCGTGACACTATATAACTTATTCATCTAAAAAAACACCCATTGATTGGCCGAAACCATCATATATTGGACTTGTCCACCATGAGTGTGGCTGCCTCTCCTTTACCTTTCCTTCTGCAGCACATTGGGACCTGTGGCTGAAAAGCGCCATATAAATGTAATAACTAATCTTCAAAACCAAACAATTTGTTCTGCTGCCTTTGTCTAATTTTTTTTTCTCCCCCAGATGGAATTGCTTCCGTTGAGGCTGAGCGAGCTGGCAGGCGCTGCCGCGGCTCGACTTGACCTGGGGATCCTGGAAAGTGAAGTTCCAGGTATCTCTGAACGGGTGATGCGACTCTCCCGTGCCGCACCCAGGCTGTGGGTTTCACTTCGACGTGAGATCAGCTCCGTCGAGTTCGTCGACTCGTTCGGATCTCACCTTGGAGACTCGCATCTGTTCCTAAAAGCATTATGGGAATTCCTTAAGGTTTAATTTCATCGCTAGTTACGGGGTTATGGTCATTCAAGCAATGGTTCTACTCTATGGGTACTTTTTTGCCAATTGTTAAGATCTTAACACCTGCATAATCGCCAGAAACGGTAAAACCTGTCCTACTTATAAATGGTTCTACTGTTTGCAGTGTGGTCCCGAATTGTGAATATTGGGTGTTTCTTTACAGATAGTTTACCTGTGACAAAATACCTTTTTAAAAAATTGACAAATGTAGCAATCCGTATCTAATACGTTTTTATCTCAAGTTTTCTAACAGTGCCCTCTATTATATGAGTACTGGATACACAATTCCAATGTACTGATGTAGATTTTCACTACAAAATGAATGATGTTTGCTTTCCAAAGCTGTTCTTTTGGGATGAGACTGATTCTGAGACAGTCTCAGCACACCTGAAGATGCCTCCAACGTGGAGGGAAAAACGTCACGAACGAGAGAAGAGAAGCGCTCGACATAGCTTTCCCGAAAGAACAGCTTTGAAAAACAATAATTCTGCATATTTTCTTCCACGGTCTTAAAAAAACAAGCCTACTTTGTTCTTGCCACAGCACTGCCAGTCACAGCCTTGCGTGACCTTATGCCACATCTGAGCCTGTTTTACCTGGACCGCCTCCAGTCAGCGTTGCAGCAACAAGGTAAATTTCCACTTTGTGGGTCCATTATGGAACTACCAAGCCATGGCACAGTGGAGAAGCAAAAAGTGAAATTATTGGCATTAAATGAACCACACACATGGTGAAACTCGGCAGACACATTTTAAACTAGTGAATGGTTGCGTTGTTTATGCGACTAAGTGTGCATCGATTAAGTGATTAAAATCGATTGTAATAGGCAGGCTATGCGATTCAAATAATGCTTAAGAAACTATTCCTGGATGTCTTGGTGTAATTTAGTCACTCCTGTGGTCAATAGAAAAAAACTATGATCCTGTAATAAAAAGAATTGATCCTTATATTGAATGGAAGCACATTCATACATTGGAACAGTTTAATTTGTGATAAGGGTGAATGGTTACATGTTTGGGTGCTGGTACAATGGAGCGAGTTTAAAATGGGAGGTGAGATGTGGTTGAGAATGTCTTTCACCATGTTTACTCGCCATCTGCATGGAGAAAGCATGGATGAACCACATTCTTTTCCAGCCATAAATAATGGTGATGTCTCGCTAACACCAAGGTGAAATATCTAGCCTTGCACATCGGTGTCGAATAACTTTCGGCGTTCCTTCAAGTCTAAAGTTTTTGTAAGGTGTTGTGATTCATCAGTTTGGCTGAAAGTCCACTTTCAAATAATTTATGGTGCAGAGAGCTATTGCGTTTCATCGTTTTTCGAAATTCCTGACTCCCATCACCCGTGCTCCTGTTTGCAACACATATGCTGTGCAGGTGTGTGTGGTAATGTTTGAATTTGCATATGACTAACCCACATGATGTGATGTTTAAAATAGGATGGGAAAACTCAATGTAACCTTTTTCAAAGGACCAGCCAAACTGAATGCTAGGCGTTGGAACATATTAAATGAGGCAACAAGCCATTTACGTCAACGGTGATTTCTTTTGCAATAAAAATCGTAATTGTCGGTGTAATCAGAAGATCTTTCTGGTTTATTTGGACACCAATCAAAGTTAATTTAATATACTCTATTGTTATTATATAGCACCTTTCACCTAAAGGTTCCAAGGCACTGCAACAAACCACAGAGAGGGGGAGGGGAGGTAGCCATGTAGTCAGCCGGTGCCAACACACCAGTTAGGGTCCCTTATTTTATTATATTATCGGCTAATTAATCAGAGCGTTTTTTTTCTCTAGCCGTGGGACAAAACCAGAAGAAACCCAGGCATAACGGGGGGAGAACACACAAACTCACAGAAAACTACCCGAGGCGGGAATCTCCACCTCAGGCCAGACCTTTCTGCGAGATGTTGATATTACCACTGCACAACCACCCTTCCGCCCCATGTGACATTACTCTTCTGCTGCGGTCTACCAGGAGTGTCGCTGGAGCCCAAGTGGAAGCAGTTGTGCCAGGAGTTGGTTGGGAAGCAGGTTGGATGCAGGGGCTCAGTGGCAACACAAACGCACCCACACGTAAGTGCTCTCAACATCAAAATAAGATCCCATGTGTACCTCTAACAGACTGTAGCGGCAAGTGCATTTCGCGAGTAGCGCCTGTGAAGGCCGGCACGGAACACGATGAGGTGTGTGGCCAGGACCGCGCCCGGCCTCCCTTGTGTCCCTAGTGACGGTGTTTGCATGTGACAATGTGCTCATTTGAGGCCGAGTTGATCTAGGGGAGGCCCAGGACCGGTTTAGAAAATCGTCGCCGATGTTGGTGGCCGCGAGCGGGAATCTTAACTCCGGTATCCGCTTTCTGAATGCAGTGCACCAACTGCTACACTACCACACCAACAACAACCACCACCATTCGTCACTTAAGTGGCAGCGACATCACCACGGCGCTTGTGCCAGGCCGTCTGCACTTTGAGGACACATGATGTGTCATAGGCTCACCAACAGGTTACAGGACAAACCCAGGTGTTGCGAGTTACCTGACTGACAAGACTGGCAAATGCACTACCTGTGCTCCCTACCACTACCACACCACCCACGTGCACACACGTGGAATTTGCTCAGTGTTTTAAGATGGAGTAAGATTTAGAAAACTGCTGAATGAGGGCATCCTCACACCTTGCGGGTAGGAATGTTATGTAACCATACTTCACCAGTCTGGCCAGTGTGTGTTGGTGAAATCAAAAAGTATATATTAGAGCATAGATTTACAACAGCGCATTTTGCTGAACTACCTTCTGCTGCCTCCCACATAACCTGTCAAGTCCAATGACAATCTGCTTGTGCATTGTGGCCACCCGACCTAGCAATATCCACACTCAACCCTGCTTAGCTGGCAAGATCTGACGAGTTTGGGCACATTCTGGGTGATTTGGTCATAGGTGCAATCGTAGTACAATTCCTTATCTTACACCATTGAAATACAGCTACATTTCAAGACCTTATACAAAGATGAGCATCACAGGGAAACCACCAAAAGCAGAGCGATTGAGATGCATGCCATCCAATCGTGTTTTTCCCAAGCCTCCTTGCCCTGACCTCTCCAAAATAATTTCTAAAACATATTGCGATGTTGTTACATTTCAACGATGCATAAATTGAAACCGCAGTTGTGGTCAACTCAGAATCAAATTGTGGGCCATTTGGAGGTGGGGATTTTCCACACATGGGTCACATATTAAACCACTGCCACACACACGCACACCTTGCAGGACGGTGAAACCACGTGGCACGAGCGGTTCATGGGCCTGCTCTTCCGCGTCACGCTGGGCGACCTCCAGAGTGCCGCGTCCAGGAAGCGTCTGGTGCTGCCGTTCGTCTCCGACCCCGGCTTCAGTGCGCTGGAGCTGTGCGCACCCCACGTGCGCCGGCTCGCCGTGTCGCCCCCGCTCGATGCGTTCTGCTCATTGCTGCAGCCGCCGCAGGCACCAGTCCTCGCCACGCTGGCGCGCACCCTCGCCTCGCTCGACTTCAAGCGGCTTGGCTCCGATTGCCGCCCGTCGCGAGAGCGGCTCGGCGCCGTCGTGCGCTCGCTGACCAGCCTGCGCGAGGTCTCCTTCGAGCAGTGCCTCGCGCTGCGGGCCGAGCTGCTCGAATGCGTGCTCGGGGCCTGCATGGGTTCGGAGCTCGCGGTCAAGCGCGGCGGTGGCGATAGGGCAGACGTGGAGGACGAGGTGCCGGCGGCGGGCACCGCCAAGAGGCTACGCTGGGATGCCAGCACTTCGGCCACGGTCGCGGATTCGGACGCCACGGCCGATGACGAAACAGAGCTGCTTTATTCCCAATTATCGCCAGAGGAGCAGGAGCATTGCTCAGACGACGACAGCGGCCCGGAAGACCTCTTTGATGTGTCGCTCACCGAGGGGCCACGTCTGTGCCGTTGCCGCAAAACTTCCGTGCCGGTGTCCGTAGCCACCGTGCTCGAATGCCTCGGCATACAGGCGGTCGAGGGCGAGGACGGCTGCTATGTCCCTGCCGGTGGCAGAGGAGGAGGGCCCAGCTGGAACTCGCCAGACAGGACACGACCCCCCCCGGGTCCTTACAGCACCCTGTGCCCCCCGCTGACGGTGACGGTGCTGAGGTTCAGCGGCACGCCGCTGTCGGCGGAGTGCGCGGTTTACCTGGAGGATGCGCTGTCACGCTGGGTCTGTCTCGAGAGGCTCGTCCTCATCGACACCG
Organism: Mordacia mordax; assembly: GCA_036362905.1. Lineage (NCBI taxonomy): Eukaryota > Metazoa > Chordata > Hyperoartia > Petromyzontiformes > Petromyzontidae > Mordacia > Mordacia mordax. The sequence goes on along the minus strand of JAZEWT010000019.1, from coordinate 5,646,164 downwards.
GTGAGAAGGCACTGCGAGCAATTTAGGCTGTAAGCCTATTAACCTGTGCAGCAGCATGTTTTTTCGACTGTGGAAGGAAACCGGAGTGCCCGGCGAAAACCCACGCGGACACGGGGAGAGAACATGCAAACTCCTCACAGAAAGGCACCCGAGCCGAGATTCCAACCCGGGACCGTGGGTTCTTCTGATGTAATTGAAGCCGTTTTCAATGGGCTCTGCTAGACATGGAAACCACTAATTCACACATGATAGTCAGATTCTCCTGATAGGAAAAGAGTGTTTAGTCTTGGCCAAGAAGGGCTGCGTGCTCACTACAGTTGATTATGCAAATACTAATCATTGCTATCATGGGGTTTTTCATTATTACCTACTCACATCGGTTAGCCGTCAGACTTGCCACAAGTAGTCAGTGTATGTGTGCCTACCTGTACAAATTAATACCGACAAATGTAGCGAAATGCTAAAATATTACTTGCTTGAGAAAGATATTCAAGATTCGATAGTGTCAATGAATGGAACGGTTTATTCCTTAATGAAATGATAAAAATAGTTATAGGTGACATTAATTAATGGGTCGTGATGAAACAAGAAAATGATTAAATATTGCTACAGGTAATATTAATGAGTAGGGCGTGATTAAATAAAAAAAATGAAATATTGTTATAGTTAACATTAATAAGTGGGTGTGGTGAAATAAGAGGATGATGAAATATTGTTACGGGTAATATTAATGAATAGGGCTTGATGAAATATAAAAAATGATGAGATATTGTTATGGGTAATAATAAGTCAGGCGTGATGAAATATATAATGTTTTAAAGAGTATTATCATAGGCGAGTCATAGTTAAATTGTCAAAGATGGCATGAATATATGAATGTATTAATCACTTGATGACTTAGAATAGGGAGCGATTATCCACGAAATCTAGTGAAATCGTGATGAATTACATTAATGCATGAAACGTGATGAGCTATTGATGAGATGGAAGAGTTATGGGAGGCTGTGTTGTTGAGTGGCATCTGTACATTGCATGGTGGTGGGGGAGGCTGACGCGAGGGGGAGCAGCACGTGTAGTGGAGGGATAATAATAATAATAATTGCACTTCTGGAGCGCTTTTCACCCGAGGGTCACAAAGCGCTGCACAGAGCTGCATAAATGTGTGCTGGTGTTTGTGGGGGTGGGGGGAGAGAGGGATATCAATGCCGTAGAATTGTAGTTTTTTTTTTAGATGTCCAATTTTTAATGGAGAGGGGAATACGTACAATGATACCTTCGAAACAATGTTTCGTAAAAATGTAGAGATATACAGATTATCGACCGTACATCCCCGTACGCGCGCACGCAGAGTTGGGGAGCCGCCTGCCGCACGTGCTGCACGCGCTGCGCCGCCTGTCGCGCGCGTCAGCAGCACGCTTCTCCCACCTCGACCTGCGCGACGACACGCTCGCCCTCCCCATGCTCACCGTCGCCGGCTGCGTGCTCGCCTCCTTCCCGCGGCTGCACTTGCTGCGGCTGGCGACGGTACTACCCGGCGGCGGCGGCGGCAGCGGCGTGCCCCCGCTAGGCTGCCGCCTGCGCGGCTGCCTGCCGCCCTGTCAGCTGCGGGAGCTATCGCTGTGCAGCTGCAGCAGCGCCGTCGACCTGGGTCGGCTGCTAGAGCTGCTCGAGTCCGCCCGCGGCTCGCTGCGCCGCGTGAGCCTGCGCGGCAGGACGCTGGCGCGTCGTGCCGACCTCGGCCTGGTGCTGCGCTCGCTGGCGGCGCCCGGGAACCGCCTCGACTCCCTGCGGCTGGGCGACATGGGCACAAGGCTGGACCTGGACGCGCTGGCGGACGCCGTGAGGGCCACGCAGCTCAGTGAGCTGGCGCTGAGGCACTGCCCATCGTCGTTTGCGACTGACGACGCTCCCCGCTGGGACGGCCTGGCGCTCGCCCTCCGCCAGAACGCCAACCTGCGCCGGCTGGTGCTCGCTCGGAACCGGCTGTGCCGCCGGGGCCTGCGTGCCCTCGCGACTCTATTTGGCGAGGGGGCGGCGTGCCGCATCACTCACCTGGACATCAGCTTCAACTGCCTGGAGCCCGACGCGGTGCTCGAGTTCGCGCTGGCGCTGGCGGGCGAGGGGGCCTCCGCGCCGCACCGCCTGGAGGTGCTGGACATCACGGGGAACAGGCTGCAGAGCAAGCCAGCGGTGACGAAGCAGGCGCTAGCGCTGCTGCGTAGTTGCGCGGATCGCGTGCTACACGAAGGCTGGGACGCGATGCACGCCTTCGCCGATCACGTCAGCGTCATGTGAAGGATCGGTGTGGCCGGGAAGGACGACCGGAGGTGTGTGTGGAGAGCGGTGGCCCAGCGGGTAGTGCACTGGGCTACAAACCATGCAACTCGAGTTCGAATCACGCTCACGACAAACACCAGTGACGAAGACCTTATACAAAGCGGGGGGCGGCGTGGTGGCACAGTGAGTAGTGCTGTCGCCTTACAGCAAGAAAGTCCAGGGTTCGATTCCCGGCTCGGGTGCTTTTATGTGTGGAGTTTACGTGTTCTCCCCATGCCCGCGTGGGTTTTCGCCTGGTAATCCGGTTTACTCCCACCATCCAAAGACACGCTACTGCCGAGGTTGATTGGCCTGCTGAGTAAATGTAATGACATAGGTTTTCACGGCTCGATGCATGATGATTGCTTCGAAAAGCTGCTCTCTCGGGTCAGCTGCGTTGATCGAGAGGGGAAGCAATCGACGCGACTATCCCGAGAGAACAGCTCTGCTGAATAAATTGATGTATTGGCGTCACATCCTGGGTATTCCCCCTGCCTTGCGCCCTCTGTCAACCGGGATAGGCTCCGCCCCCCACCCCCCGGAACCCTGTACAGGATTAAGCGGGTATTGATAATGAATAAATTAACTATACAAACCACGACAATTCATAAAGAATATATGGACAAACCGTTGTTTTGTTGAATTTATTTTGTCAATAAAGATATTTTATTTTTTACAATCCGTTCCAATAATTACATTCTTACTACACTGACTTTTTTTCTTTTAAAGCACACCTTGGTTCTCAAAATAACCAGTCGGATACGTCGACCGCCGTGCGTGCTTGCAAAACCCAAGCTGTGGGACGGCAGCAGCGCTAATTTGCTCATCACCTGTAGCTTGACGCCACGATTCCTGTGCGCCAGGAGGTGTCCCCAGTCGAGCACCGCTGGACCACGACTCCAAAACAACCTTATTCTCATCTCATTGTCAGAAAACACTTAGTCCTGTACAGGGTCGCGGTGAGCCAGAGCCTATCCCGGCAGACAGCGCAAGGCAGGAATACGTCCACAATGGGATGCCAGTCCATCACCAAGCACTGCAGGCAATTTAGCCTGCAAGCAAATTAACCTATGCAGCGGCATGTTTTTTGGACTGTGGGAGGAAACCGGAGTGCCCGGCGAAAACCCACACAGACACGGGGAGAGAACATGCAAACTCCACACAGAAAGACACCCGAGCCGAGATTCGAACCCGGGACCTTCTTGCTGTGAGGCAACAGTGCTATCCGCTGGGCCACCGTGCCGCCAAACAACCTCATTGTGTTTTAGAATTACTTGATACCTTAATATTACCTGCCAGTGGGGTTCACACAAACACAAATTATTGGGCACGAAAGCACAAATTTGCAATCTTGAATCTGTCCTAGTCATTATAAGCTGTAATTAAATGCTACTGTTGAAACAGCATTTCCTTATAAAGCAGATATATGGGTCGAGAGTTACCCAACAACCCAACCAAGCGATGCATGAATGAGTCCATTCATTATTTCGAGGATACATTGTACTAATTGCTACGCGTGTATTCTCCAGTTGAGACTCACTACTGGCCGGGCTCCCAATTGCTGAGCATTGGCAGGGGGTGGGCGACAGCTCCCACGAATCACAGGTCCGTGCTGTCATGGCGCGACAGGTCACGGATGGCACGCTTCATGTTGGGCGCGACTGTGAAGGAAACGGAATCGCATCGCGCACTCACGGCTCAACAACTCGAGGCTGCATAGTCCCCAAGAGCTGCTCTTTCGGGACATCGGCGTCAAAACATTTTGCTGATGTCCTGTGTGCCACTGAGCTATCTCGTACGAGAAGGTCAAGGGCACTTTTCACACATCAAGCCTATAAAAACCTACATCAATACAGTTTCATAGCCCGCCAATGCTTTAAAGACCGTGACAATGCCGTTTCTGAGGTGTCAAGCATCGCCCAAGAAAAACGATTATCCAAAAACATTCCCTGTGGTGGTGGGGCTTGCATGTTCCAATGAACCCCAGAGCGATTTCACCTGGAGTCTAGCACTCCAGCTGGGGTCTCCCTTGATGAACAGGTCTTGGAGGAGGTTCCGGACAAATAGCCATCCGAAGACGCTCCGACAAAAAGAAATTTGGCGTCAGAATGGGCATTCGGTCGCGAAATTCTGCTCCAATACCCCCAACGTTGGAGGAGGGCTAAGGGCAGGCCGGGTCGTTCTGGAGAGCGGCCGTTTAAACCGGCAAGACAAGCAGGGCCACCGTGTTACTGACGAAAACGTTGTTGAGTCAGCGATGCAGTGCAATCACTTACTCTCCTCGTCCGGGAAGAGGTAGTAGTACTTGAAATTGGCGCTGCCGTGCGTGTTGTATATCTCGGGGTGCACGATGCCAGTGTAATCTTGCGGAAAGGAAAAAAACAAAACGGGCATCATCGAAGTGTGCGGCCACCCGAGGGCATTGCAGATACCCGGCAGGTCCACGTGGGGGCGCGTGCGGCAAGGCTTTAATAAGACGTCCCGAATAACACTCATGCCCCCGACCGCGATCCTGTACATGATTAAGAAGGTATTGATAATGAATAAGGGCGGCGCGGTGGCCCAGTGGTTAGCGCTGTCGCCTCACAGCAAAAAGGTCCCGGGTTCGAATCTCTCGGCTCGGGTGCCTTTCTGTGTGGAGTTTGCATGCTCTCCCCGTGTCCGCGTGGGTTTTCGCCGGGCACTCCGGTTTCCTCCCACAGTCCAAAAAGCATGCTTGCTACATAGGTTAATTGGCTCGCAGGCTAAATTGCCCCGCAGTGCCCGGCGATGGACTGGCGTCCCATCGTCGGTATATCCTTGCCTTGCGCCCTGTGTCTGCCGGGATAGGCTCCGGCTTCACCGTGACCCTGTATAGGACTAAGCGGTTTCAGACAATGAGATGAGATGAGATACATAGACCGTTTTTACCGTTCTGACGGCTATAGGCTAAGTGCTGTTTGAAAACGTATTAAGCAAAAACCTTAATATTTAGTGTAATATATTCTCAATAGTAACACTGCCGTTTAATAAAACTGAATTCAAATAATTGACAATCTCGGCCATTGGTCTAAATCATTATCAGTACCCGCTTAATCCTGAACAAGGTCACGGGAGGCAGGAGCCTTTCCCGGCAGACATGAAGCAAGGCAAGGCTATACCCAGGATTTGACGTAAGTATATCGCAGGGGACTTTTTGGGGCAATTTACTCAGCAGGCCAATTAACCTGGGCAGCAGCGTGCGTTTGGACGGTGGGAGGAAACCGGGGTGCCCGGCAAAAACCCGCGTGGACACGGGGAGAGAGAGAGAACACACAAACTCCACACACAAAGGCACTCGTGCCGGGAACCGAGCCTGTGGGTCCTTGCTGTGAGGCAGCAGCGCGACTCGCTGCGCCATCATGCCGCCCTTTGGTCTAAATCTGACTCACCCAACTCGTTACCCCCCCGTGTAAATCTGACTCGCCTAACGTGTAACGCCTGCATCATAAAACTTTAACATAATGTCATGTGTTAAAATTAATGTTAATATATTGCCTTCTCCCCCCCAGTCCTTCCACAAAGCTGACATTACATCCTCCCTCTTTTAAAAAGACCCATATAACCGATAGACACCTCCACAGCCGCTCACCCCAGATTGGTGCGAGTTACTTGATGACGCCGATTACATTTAGCAGCGAAACGTCGTGTTTCATTGTAATAATAATAGCACGTCTAGAGCGCCTTTCACCCGAGGGTCACAAAGCGCAGCACAGAGCTAACATTGTAAATGTTGTGAGTTTGCTCTCCAGCGCAGCGGTGTGCTGAGATAGTAAAGGATTGGCACGTTCTGTTCACGTCGCAAATCCTTACTGATTGGCTGTGTCGGGTAGAGGCGGGTTTACGACACTTGTGTGTGTGTGAAATTAAAGACACGTGTCAAGAATTGCATCTTGACGTGGGATTTGCTGCTCAGAAATAATTAATTTACTGTCATTGTCTACTCTCTCATCACATTCACTGACTGCGAACTTTTATGCACAGACCCATAGCCTCATGCAGTTGCGTGGTCCATAGACTAACGTAGCAACTCAAACTCGCATGCAGTTACATGGTCTGCAGACGAACATCGACACCCACGCGATGAACAGAGATGCGTCGACTGACGGACTCCACACGCTCGCATAAAGAGCCATAAACTCACATCATAGGATCCAGACTTACATCTAGGAATTTCACTCCATGCCTCTTATCATCTCAACCCCCCCCCCCCAGCCTATCATATCACCCTCAGTCTTCCCATTTGCTTCTGCTGGCTGACAGACCAGAATGAGCATCTCCACAGCCCTCGTCATCGCACGTTCGTCGTAGGAAGGGCGCAGCGAGTGTGCTTGATCACTAAGCCGCATCTCCGAACATCTCACCGAGGAAGAGGATGCGGGGAACGTATCTTCCGTCCGGGGCAAAGGTCTCGTCCAGGGGTTCATCCTTGGGTTCGGAGGGGGAGGAGGTTTGATACGGGGAGGCACCGACAGATTGTCGGCTTTAACGGACAATCTCACCTCATCTCATTGTCAGAAACCGCTAAGTCTTGTTCAGGATCGTGGTGAGCCGGAGCCTATGCCGGCAGACACAGGGCGCAAGGCAGGGATATACCCACGATGGGACGCCAGTCCATCACCGGACACTGCGGGCAATTTAGTCTGCAAGCCAATTAACCTATGCAGCAGCATGTTTTGTTGAATTGTGGGAGGAAACCGGAGTACCCGGTGAAAACCCACGCGGACACGGGGAGAGAACATGCAAACTCCACACAGAAAGCAGCACCCGAGCCAAGATTCGAACCCGGCGCCTTCTTTCTGCGCCACCCACTGGGCCACCGTGCCGCCCCCAACGGGCAATAAAACCTCGATTTGACTGACCTCACTTCAGCGGACTTTAGAAGCAACGACGCTGCCCGCTACTTCTGAGACAGCGGGCCCATATTGAAATAATATTTTTGACTCAAGTGTTTTTGATGCATCGAGCCGTGAAAACCTACATCATTTCAAGTGTTTTTGTTGCTGCTCTTAGATACAGGTGTTGCGCTGTTCAATGATGTTCATAATATATAGGTCGTTGTAAGGTACGGTCAATACTCAATATTAGATTGTAATAAAAGCACATATTAACAAACATGCAGACACTCTTTCTACCCTGTTAGCCCATGAAATCGTGGTTTTACTGTGGGATAGCCGCTTTGAGCGTTCCTCCTCTCGACACGGCCATCCCAAAAGAGCAGCTTTTTAGCAATTATTGCACATCGAGCCGTGAACACCTATATTAATACGAACAAAAGTATAGCAATCCCATGGCAGGATTGCTTAACAACTTGTAAGTTAGAAAGATAATTCGTCATACGGCAGTCGAGACGTAAGTAATAATAATAATTGCATTTATAGAACACGTTTTACCCGACGGGAGAGGCTATGATGGGTGGAAGACGTGCTGAGTGGAAGACTGCAGATTGCTGCGGCACCCTGGGATCAGGCCGAGTGGTAAGTTGCCTGATGCTAGATTATGGTGATGATTGAGGCTGCAAAACGGCCGTCATGTTCGCAATTCTCAACTAATGGGGCGCCAACGCCACCTCGTGGCCCGTTGATACCACACCCAGGTGGGCCACGTTGGCCAATAAAGTTGAGAACCCATGCCTAAAGGGAAATATCCACCGTGCAACTCTAAAGAGGTTTAGGGAGATGTGTATTATTACAGCAGAAAACACCCAGTGAGGTTGCAAGCTCTGGATGCGGGATTGCGGCGACAGAACAAACGTTCGAACGGAAGCCAGATGCTGATGGCAATGAAAATTGTCAGACAGGTTCTTTGAAGGTTGGTGTCAACTCTGCAGCAACTATGCGATCTCGCAGCAGGAAGAACGTGATGGCTGTGGCCGAGGTCTGTTGAGTCGAGGGGCACTCACGAAGAGGTTGACGAAAACCATGTGGTGACTCAACCTCAAGATCTCCCTGGAGTGAGCGAACCGTGGTCTCAGAACTGTGAAGACAAAGATCCCCCGTAGAGCATTAACATGCTGGTGTAGTACGGCTGGCGAGCATCGAAAAAAGCCTGCACGACACACCAAGGGGTGGGTGACCAGCACCGCACCCGGTACCGATTTGAGGCAGAGTCGACCTAGGGGAAGCCTAGGACCGGTTTAGAAATTCATCACCTGGTTGCCATGAACAGGAATTGTGTTAAGATGTTATAACACCATATTATATATACACACACACACTTCACAGGGCATCAGGAATACAGTTTTACCGCAATCATGTATGGCTATTGCAAACATGATTCCTTATGAAAGGAATCTACTTGGTGTGTTGAAACCCTACCACTTGTTGCCAGAAAGGGCAAAACCTTATTGTTCCTGTTGTTATCTTCTATATACTGGCAAAAAGTACCCGTAGCTATAACAGAACGGCTCACTGCGTCCACAAATAAGACTGTGGCCTTAAAAAAGGACAAAATTAAGCAATAGATGACGTCTCACGCAAATGCCCTTTGCCACAGCACACAAAGGCCGTGGGGAAGGACCATTGTTCGAAACGTTGCCCATTATATATATTTTTCTTTTTAAGGCTACAGAGTTATTGACCAATGCGTTGGTTTCTTTTCATGCATGTTCAGTTCGATCGCTGCAGGGCACTCACAGATGTGCCCCCCCCCACCCCCCATTATATCATTCGTGTGGCGCTTTGCGACCTGTGGATGACAGACTTCTAAAGGTTTGTAACACCCACGACCGTGGAGACGAGGGTCTCCACGGTCGTGGGTGTTACGGTCGTGGGTGTGGAGACCCTCGTCTCCACGGTCGTGCGCAATTTACCGCGAGAATTACGAATGTTAAGGTCTTCCGTGCGGTGACATCAAAACCCGCTTAATACTGTAGGGAGGTCGTGGGGGGGGGCAGAGCCTATCCCGGCAGACATAGGACATGTCACGCCAGTACATTGGAGGGCGCCTGAGAGCAATTTCCTAGGCAGCAGTGTGTGTTTGGACGGTGGGAGGAAACCGGAGTACCTGGCGAAAACGTACGTGGACACTAGGAGAGAACACGCAAACTCCACACAAAGACACCCGAGCCGGGCATCATACCTGTAAATTCTTGGTGTGAGGCAGCAACACTATTTACCGCGCCACCCCCCGGGACTATAATGTTTTTTAAATTTATATTTCATATTAATTAGAAAATTATCATAAAACATTGAACACGCGCGGTTGATGACCACAACTCACCTTTGCACATGGGACACCAGTGCTTGTGAATGAGCATTAGAATGGGTTTGCCCCTGCAGAGGGAGAGAGAAAAAGAGAGATAACAAAGACAAAGATCCCCCGTATAGCCTTAACAGACTGTAGAGCCAAGTGCCTCAAGCGAGGAGCACCTATGAACAGGGCCGTCTTAACAGCATTATAGGTGCCCGAGCAAAGCAGTGCACTGGGGCCCCTACCTAGTAGTTATTTATTTCGTTATTGACAGCAAGTCACAACAAACATAGATTAGCATGGAGCCCCCGATGCTCGTGGGGCCCCCGGGCAACTGCCCAGTGTGTCCATGCGTTAAGACGGCGCAGCCTATGAAAGCCAACACGGCACACGGGGAAGTGTGTGACCCAGCACCACGACCGGCAGCCTTTGCCTCCCGAGTGATGATGTCAAAACACCGCTAGCCACGGAGCCACCGCTCCCTATTGGTAGAGAAGGGACACACCACTCGAGGCACTACGGAAGGCCTGATTACAATCAGCCTATCGGTTCCACCCAGTGCGGAAAACATCTGTATGATAACACGGTCACCGTTGTTTTTTTATTGTAGGAGAAATGGCACGAAATAAGTTTACCCGGAGTAATAGGAATAATTATAATTGCATTTATAGAGCGCTTTTCACCAGAGGGTCACAAAGCGCTGCACAGAGCTGTGGAGAGAACGGCATGTCAACAACAACAACGACATAAGAACGGAAAATCAGCAACAATAATTTTTATTGTTTTTTTTTATATAAATCCGAGCTGTGGCGAAAACGGCATGTCAACAACAACATCAGCACATTCAACTGAAAGTCAAATAGTAGCAATAAATTTTAGGACCTAAAGTAAGCAGAAAAAAATAATAATTCTTCAACAAACAGTGAAGGAATACATGTTCCCAGAGCAGTACATTTGATATACAATACTGTTTTAGACGGGAGGAAATGAAAATACTATGAATCGTTTACAGAATGTGGAAATACCAAGAGGCCATCAATCAACACAGTACTGTATATGCCCCCGAGTTTCTTGCCCATTGACGCACACTGCAATCAATCACTACGTCAGGTGGCACCAGCTAAACTCTTGGCTCGTGGGCTAAGACAGTGTTAGGAGCTGTCGAGATGAGACGAAGGCAGGAATGGGGGAATCTCCGCAGTGGATAGAGACGAAGGGTCACCCGTGTGGCCTTCATAGGCTCAAGTGCCATTAGCGTGCACCCATGAGGGTCGACATGGCACAGTAGGAGATGGGTGACCAGCATCACGCCCGAGCGCCTTTATTTCCCGTCACTGATCGTGGCCGTGACCGGGATTCGAACTCGGATCGCCAAATTTGTAGCCCAGCGCTCTCACCACCGAGCCGCCGCTTTCACCAACGACACACAACTACAGCCACAACCGACGTTCGCCACCAAGTGACAGCAACGTTACCACGGCGGCATTTGTGCCAGGCCAGGTGCAGCTCGAGGCCACGTAATAGTGCCGGTCAGAGGACAGACCCAGGCTGACGAAGATCACTGACAGATGCACCACCTGTGCTCCCTACTCCATGCAGCCGCGTGCGGCCTACGTGCTCACAATTCCTCTGCGTGCTCGAGGGCGTCACCGAGAGAGTGGCTCCAGTTGTAGTGGCTCCCGAATCCTGCGGGGGGAGAGACGCGTATTGTTACAGCGGAAACCACGCGGTGAGCTTGGACGCTTTCGATGGAGGATTCCTGCGATAAAGCGTGGAGGGCGGCACGATTCATCGTTTGGTGCAGAATGACGCACGGAGGCGCGTGGCTCAGAGGTCAGCGCTGGCATCTTCAGGGTCTCACCTGGGTTTCAAATTAAACTAGCTCTGAAGGTACAACGTGGCGATGCATTGGTGTAGGTTTTTAATCACTCAATGTGTGAGAATTGCTTTACAAAGTTTAGTTTTTCTGTCGGGATAGACGTGTCGAGCGCTCCTGTCTCCTTCGCGACGTTTTGCCTCCCACGTTGGAGGTATCCTCCGACATTCTGAGACTGAGTTAAACATTTCCTTGCCCCAGCCAACACAGGATGGAGCGCGGTGTACATCTCAACGACTGAGAATGCCTCGGACGTGGGAGGTGAAACGTCGCGAAGGAGAGCGGAGGAGCGCTCGACATTGCTATCCCGAAAGAATAGCTTTTGAAAGCAATCAAGAAAGTAATTTCCGTAGTCCGATTGCGGTGCCCGAACACACGAACTTAGAATTACATTCGGGCTGTGCATTGTTACGTCCAGTTCCAAGCGAGAATGAAGATTGCCTGCCATGGGGCGAACGCGATTCAGTACCGGGGCAAGCAAACAAGTGCTGCCCCCTAGCACCAGCCCGAGGACACGAGCTCTCGAACGTGGTTCTGTGGTATCTCCTCCTGCGCTACGCTCTCTGACATGGGTTGACGCGCCATCGGCAGGACTTGGTAATGGGTCGAGGCTTGGGAGGGTGAAGGTGCAAAGACATTTTAGTTTTTATTAAGCTCACGACGCGGGCGGTACGGTGGCCCAGTGGGTAGCGCTGTCGCCTCACAGCAAGAAGGTCCTGCTGTGAGGCAGGACCTCGGGTGCCTTTCTGTGTGGAGTTTGCATATTCTCCCCGTGTCCGCGTGGGTTTTGGCCCGGCACTCCGGTTTCCTCCCACAGTCCAAAAATCATGCTGTTGCATAGGTTAATTGGCTTGCAGACTAAATTGCTCGCAGTGCCGGGTGATGGACTGGCATCTCATCGTGGGTATATCCCTGCCTTGTACCCTGTGTCTGCCGGCATAGGCTCCGGCTCACCGCGACCCTGTACAGAACTAAATTGTTTCTGACAATGAGATGAGAAGCTCACAACACATTATACCGATCTCTGTTTTCATGGCTCGATGGAGGAGAGTTTTTTTTTCCCAAGGAGTGCTTTCTCGATGGCCGTGCCGAAGAAAAAGAGAACGCTCGACACGGCTCTCCCGAAAGAACAGCTTTGTAATGCAATTCTCACGAAAAAAACTGATAAAATGAATCACGTGTAAAATAATCGACGTTTCAGTCACACCTTTTTTAGGTGAACTAAATCAATGAATCCTAATCGCGAAGGCTGGAGGGAAATCATGCCTACCCTGGTAATGATTAAAACTATTACTTTTTCGCAACCTTACCGTGAAAGGCGCTTTTAAAATAATAATTATTCATAATACAGCCATTTAACTACTTCAGCAGACAAATGTGTTGGAGATTAAACCTAAAACAATTACAACGGAGTACGACGTTTCGCTGATAATTACAATGAGCTTCATTAGCAACCTTGAAGAAAGGTTCTGGAAACGTCTTCCGGAGATACGGGGGGGTGGATGTGATGTAATCAATGTGCCTACCTATGCACAGGATCGAGTGGGGATTAATGTGTACGCATGAATTATAAACATCTACAGATGTGGATTTTCACGGTTCGATGGATGATAAATGCGTTTAAAAAGCTACTCTTTAGGGATAGCCGTGTCGAGCGTTCCACATATCTCCTGCGCAACGTTTCGCCTCCCACGTTGGAGGCATCCTCAGGAGTTATGCGACCGAGCTCTGCGAGAGGCGCAGCGTTCGACACGGCTAGGAGGTGTTACGATGCTGGTCAACTCACCGTGGTCGGCGCCACCTGGACACGACTCCTCCAGCGGGGCACCACGTGATCCACACGGAAACACCATCACCACCGCCACCACCATCATCATCACCACCGTCTCCATCGCCAGCAGCCTGGGCGCCGACATCCTGCTGAAGGTCGGCTCGGCCACTGGTGGAGTTTAACTCTGTCTGCGTTCAGAGTCACCGTGTCCGGGGTCACGAACTCGGCTCAAGTGGACGTGACGGCGGCAGCTGTTTTCCCCTCCCTTTCTCACATTCCGATTCTTCCAATCTCCCCCCTCCCGTCCAAATCGATATTCCCCGATCATGCCTCTCACTTCCCAATCTCCCTCTCCCCGCGTGTCCCCATCCCGACTGCATTTCACTCCCAAGTCCATATCTCATCTTCACTCCCCCATATCAAAAAAAAACCCAAAAAATGTTATTGCTGCTGATTTTCCGTTCTGGTGCCATTGTTGTTGACATCCGGTTCTCTCCGCAACTCTGTGAAGCGCTTTGTGACCCTCGGGTGAAAGCGCTCTATAAATGCAACTATTATTATATTACTTTCTCTGCGTTCGCACATATCACCTGCATCTCACTCCCGAATCGCCTCTCGCCCCCGCGTGCTCTCTCCACTTCTCCCCATCTCTGCCTGCGTCTCACCGCCAAGACCATCTCTCATGCACCTCACTTCCAAGACCGTCTCTCCTTGGCTCCCCCTCTCCACGCCTCCCAATCTCCCAGCCAGTCGCTCTCAGTACCGTGCCACCCTCCCATCTCCCACTCTCCGCGTCCTCCCCGTCCGCGCTGCTCGAGAGGACTCGTCAAGGCCACTCACGCGGCCCGTTTGCGGATTTTCTGTGGACGGATCGAAGACGGGGGCGGCACGGTGGCCCAGTGGGTAGCGCTGTCGCCTCACAGCAAGAAGGTCCCGGGTTCGAATCTCTCGGCTCGGGTGCCTTTCTGTGTGGAGTTTGCATGCTCTCCCCGTGTCCGCGTGGGTTTTCGCCGGGCACTCCGGTTTCCTCCCACAGTCCAAAAAGCATGCTGCTACACAGGTTTATTGGCTCGCAGGCTAAATTGCCCCGCAGTGCCAGGCGATGGACTGGCGTCCCATCGTCGGTATATCCTTGCCTTGCGCCCTGTGTCTGCCGGGATAGGCTCCGGCTTCACCGTGACCCTGTATAGGACTAAGACAATGAGATGAGATAAGATTATTAACTGACTGATTATACAAATGTGTTAACTGACTGATCATACCAGTGTGTTAACTGACTGACTTATCATACGAGTGTGTTAACTGACTGATGATACGAGTGTTTGTTAACTGACTTATCATACGAGTGTGTTAACTGACTGATCAAATAAGTGTGTTAACTGACTGATCATACGAGTGTATTATTAACTGACTGATCATACGAGTGTGTTAACTGACTGATCACACAAGTGTATTATTAACTGACTGATCATACCAGTGTGTTGACTGACTGATGATACCAGTGTGTTACCTGGGCGGAGCAGTAGCCCAGTCGTTAGCGCGCTGCACAACAAATTTGCGACCCGTGTTTAAATCCGGCCAACACCAGTGACGATTTCCTAAACCAATCCAGCGACTCCCTTACGTCGACTCAGCCTCAAATGAGTACCTAATGCAGTGTTTAAACATTGCTATTAGTGACACAAGGGCGGCCCGGTGTGGTGCTGATCACTCACCTCCTCATGTGCCGTGTCGACCTTCATAGGCGCTCGCTAACGGCACTTGACCCAACAGTCTGTTAAGGCTATACGGGTGATCTTTGTCATTTTGTGTTACCTGTGTCATGGCCAACACGAGTGACGATCATAGGAACTAATTTTGGGCGCCCCCTAAGTTGACTCAGCCTTAAATGACTACCTGGTGCGATGTAAACACATCGACACTCTGGAGACAAAGGGGACCTGGTATGGATGTTGGCTACCTACCTCATCTCATCTCATTATCTGAAACCGCTTAATCCTATATAGGGTCACGGTGAAGCCGGAGCCTATCCCGGAAACATAGGGCGTAAGGCAGGAATACACCCGACGACGGGACGCCGGTCCATCGCCGGGCATTGCGGGACAATTTTAGTCTGCGAGCCAATCAACCTATCCAGGAGCATGCTTTTGGACTGTGGGAGGAAACCGGAGTACCCGGCGAAAACCCACGCGGACACGGGGAGAGCATGCAAACTCCACACAGAAAGGCACCGGAGCCGAGAGACTCGAACCCGGGACCTTCTTGCTGTGAGGCGTCAGCGCTAACCACTGCGCCACCGCGCCGCCCTGGCTACCTACCCCGTGCGGACATTCAGTGGCGCTCGCTAACACCACTTGCCCCAACGCTCCGATAAAGGCTATACGGGGGGACTTTGTTTTTGTGTGCATGTGTCCAACGAGGCATAGAAAGCTCTCGCTCGAATTAAAACAGAGATATGCCCTGTGTCTGCCGGGATAGGCTCCGGCCTCCTGCGACCGCGTACGGGATTAAGATATCTGATGACTATTGAAACACAGGACGCGTGAGTCCATTGCTCATTATGATTCGGCGTCATTACTTTAAGGCCAATGTGTGACGAATGTTGCCGATTCTTTGAAAATGCCTCTTGGTGCGCAGACGCAGCTGCGCCACTTATCGAATGGCTGGTGAAGCGTCTGTACACGTGACGCCTTTGCACGAGCAATTGCATGGCTCGCGTGATATGTTCCGTCCTGAGTGACGTTTCTCTCGTTGATCCTTACGCCTAATATTTGTGCGAGCGTGGTTTGTGCTGACTCTGCGCGATGTATTTTTTTCATCGCTTATTGTTTGTCCTCTCTAAATTATAGCCGTTATTTGACTTTCAGCTGAACTGTTCTGATGTTGTTGCTGTTGTTCACATTGCCGTTCTCCCCACAGCTCAGATTTGAAATAAAAAAAACAAAGAAACGTAATTGTTGCTGATTTGCTATTCGTATGTCGTTGTTGTTGTTGATATGCCGCTCTCTCCACAGCTCTGTGCAGCGCTTTGTGACCCTCAGGTGAAAAGCGCTCCCGAAATGCAATTATTATTATTATTACGTGATGTGTGTGTGTGGTGATCGACATGGTTAATCAAGGGCCATTACACAGCGGTGGGCTAGCACACGTGGCTGCAAACTTGGTGAAAAATGTCTGAACCGGTCCTGGGCGTCCCCTAGGCCGACTCAGCCTCAAATAAGTACCTAGTGCAGTGCACAAACATTGCCACTAAGACAATAAAGGCGGCCGGGTGTGGTGCTGGTCACCCACCTCCGCGTATGCCGTGTCGACATTTATAGGCGCTCGCTAACGGCACTTGACCCTGAAGTCCGTTAAGGTTATACGGGGGATCTTTGTCTTTATAGGACATAGGTGTCTATGATGAGACATAAGTGGGCACGAGGCCTGAAGCTCAAGTGGGGGCGGGGGGCGGTTGGGGGAGGGAGCGGTGGGGAGGGGGAGGGTGTGTGTGGGCATAGATCTGTCGACTGATATAGGGCTGTCGCAGCTCGATGTATGAAAATTGCTCTCCATAGCTGTTCTTTCGGGATAGCTGTCAATCAGTTGTCCAGCGGTTAGGGGTTGTCAAGTTACAACATCTCTGGTCACCGGTAGCAATTTAGTCAGCAAGACCATTAAGTTTAGCAGCATGTCTTTAGACTATGGGAGGAAACAGGATTACCCGGAGAAACCCCACGCTGACACGGGGGGGAGAGCGTGCAAACACCACGCATAAAGGCGCAGCTGAGCAAGGAATCGAACACGGGTTTCGCTGGCTGGAGGAACGGTCAGGTCCAAAAGACGTGGTGCTGGTGTTTATACAAAATATGATTTATTGTCTTGACATACCGGAACCACGTTTATTCAAGTAGCATGTTGTAAAAGCAACAAAGTCGAGGACCGGTTTAGAGCTGCTGAGTCTTCGCAAAAGTACAGCCAGTTTAACAAAAATTCCACTGCATTAAGAGACTGTTGTCGATAAGAAAATTCCACGAAACCAGGGTCTCCGTTACACAGTTTTAACGGCTCGTTACCATGCAGACGGCTGCAAAACATCAAAACAAAAAGTTTTATTATTAGCGGAAATCGTTTAAACTCTCTGGACCGATATACTGTATGTCACTCCAATTAACCCAGAGCTATGTCAACTGGAGTCCAGCGCTCCTGCTACGGTCACCTTTGGTGACCAGGTCTGGAGTGCAGCGCTCCTGCTAGGCTCTCTCTCAGTCAAGAACTTTGGGAGAGGCTCCAGACAAATAGCGATCCGAAGACCCTCCGATTAAAGGGGGTTTTGCGCCAAGAAGGGCAAACGGCCGTTAAATTTTGCTCCAATACTCACACCACTGGGGAAGATTTGGTGACCCTGGACAGCGCCTCAGTGTCTGAGTCTCGTCCCTGACCGAGCATGCGTTCTAATAATTACTGCTAACCCGACTACAACAAGCCAAGCCCGTACATGCAAGGTGATCCATTTGTAGATACCCACAGAAGATTAATGACCCCCTTACTCTCTTCTGGACAGCTTATTGAATACATTGAGCACGATGGTTCTGCATCCCCACCCCGGGAGAGCATTTTGGAATTGAATCGCTATATTGATATTGAATGCAAACGTGTAGATAATTTTGAATTACGATGCTGTTGGTGTTATTGCTGCGCCTTCACGTAAATTTAGCGTGGATTTTCTAAATGGGTCGCCCTGAGTTATAGCTCAGCCCGGGCACGGGGAGAACACGCAAGTTCTACACACGCACCCAAGCCGGGAACCGAACTCGGGGTTTCTTGTTGTGAGGCGCCAGTATTGCCGCTACACCACCGTGCCACCCAATTGAACCACTCAACCAGCGGTATGACTATGTACAGTTGGAGGTAGCCTTGATAGGGTAGATTAGGTTTGGTGGGGTAAAGTGTAGGCACTCCCAGGACGGCGAGATGGCGCAGTGAGTAGTGCGCTTGCCTCGCAGCAAGAATCGTCTGGGTTCGATTCCCGGCTTGGGAACCTTTCTTTCTGGAGTTTGCACGCTCTTCCCGTGTCCACGTGGATTTTCGCTCGGTACTCCGGTTTCCTCCCACTGTCCAAACGCATGCTGCCTAGGATAATTGTTGGGACTAAATTCCCCCCAGTGCCATGAGATGTTGTGACGTGCTCACCCATTCCCGCTTGACGTGTTCAAAAGATCTGCACCGCTGTACAATTCCTTCCAGCTTAAATTCAAATTGATCTGAGACGTCCGGTCCAGTGTGGAAGAATAAGCCACACATACCAATTTTAGAGGCTCTATATCACCTCAAGGCCCACTTGCCCCGATTGGGTTTGGTGGCGCTCGCGGCCCACTGATGGGTCGCGACCCCGCTGGTTGAGAATGGCGACTCTCATCTCATTGTGAGAAACCGCTTCGTCCTGTATAAGGTCGCGGTGAGCCGGAGCTTATGCCGGCAGACACAGGGCGCAAGGAGAGGAAACACCCACGATGGGACACCAGTCCATCACCGGGCACTGTGGGCAATTTAGTCTGCAAGCCAATTAACCTATGCAGCAGAATGTTTTTGGATTGTGGGAGGAAAACGGAGTGCCCGGCGAAATCCCACGCGGACATGCGAACTCCACACAGAAAGGCACCCGAGCCGAAATTCGAGACTGGGACCTTCTGCTGTGAGGCGACAGCGCTAGCCACTGGGCCACCATGCTGGCATCTCTAGAGAGCTCCTAAAAATAGAGGCCCCTTCCACCAGTAGCAACAGTGGCTAATGGAGAAATTTCAGGGCTAAACCTTTACCTTCGATGCTTTGAAGACTGTATTGTGCGTATTTGAAATGCCAAAATTAATCCATCCAATCCATAACACGTACCTGTATGAACACTGATTAAAGGGCTGAGAATGTTTTAATAACTTCAGAGCTGCTGAACACAGCAATAGCTTGCCACCTTGGCTGCCCTCGATATTGCCTGTGGTTACCCGCCGATTGTGAAATACGAATTTGCATGAAGGACGCTGTATGAAAGCTAACATATTATTATTATATTTATGTAAATAATCACCCGACCGACACCGTGAAAGCCTAGCGTGAAGCAATGTTTGCGCGAATTTGCTGCACGTCGCCACAACGCGTCCTCATTACGAGTCGCACTATATTTGAAATCCCCATCGAAATGTCAGATGGCCCAGGGTCACAGCGCGTGTGTAGGTGTGTGCGAGCGTGAGGCTCCTGTTCAAATCACGCGAATAGGCCGTGAGCACTCGCTGCCACATAACCCAAGCGCTGCACGTTCCCCACGTACCTTCTGCGGATTTAATAATTTGATGGCATTTAAGTGAGATTTGTAACAAGCGACGGGACGGCCCGGTGGCGTGGCGAGTACAGCTGTCGCTTCGGAGCAAGACGTACCCGAGTTCGATTCCCCCCTGGCTCGCGTGCTGTCTTTCTCTGTGTATCATTAGTCTGCTCTCCACGTGTCCGCGTGAGTTTTTTTTGCCGGGTACTCCTCTCCCCCCCCCCCCGACCATAGTCGAACCACACGCTCACTAGCATCGCGTCTAAGTTAATTGGCTTCGCAAAACTGTCCTTGGTGCCCTTTGCAGATGACTGGCGTCCCATCCTTCGTATAGCCCGACCGTGCGCCCTGCGTCTGCCTGGATAGGCTGCGGCCCTGCGCGACCCTGGATTGAGCGGGGACTGACAATGACCGTAATCAGAAATAAACACGTGACACGTACGTGCGACTTGCGTATGTGGGTCACGAGTGTGTTCGTGAAATGTCTGTCCGATGGGCGTGATGTTCGACGTTTCGCTGTCCGAACGAAATTGAACGGCCCAGCAACCCATTGGCTGCCTCCCTTCGCCAACAATTTGTAGCGTGGTCTTCAAAATGACCACAATGCAATTCTTAAAAAAATAAATTACGGTTTCCTGTGGACGTGGCCTGCGATACATTTTTTTGTGATCGTCGCTGGTATTTGCCGTGAGCGGGAATGGATCTCGGGTCGGTCGGAGCGCAGCACGGCGCGCTCACCGTTGAGCCGCCACTCCACCGAGAGAGATATGAATCACTCACACACCTGTAACTGATCAAGCTTTATGACGCATCTAAAGTCTTACGGGCATCACCGAGCGCGTTGGTAAAGCCCTGCCGTACGTGGGACCTCACCAATCGGCGCAACTCTAGAAGGTTCATCCATAAGCAGGCTCGAGCCTGGTCACGATTCAAAAGGACCACCCCACGACTCGCGCTTGGGGGTGATTAAGGCGTAGGGGGTGACCGGCCGGTAGATGGCACTGCTGAGTCACTGCCACGTATGTTCCGTGGCGATTTCTCAATGAGAATTGCTCTAACAGTGGTGGCTCCAAGGAGAGCCGTGTCGCAGAGGAACGCTCGACGCTGCTGTTCCGAAAGAGCGTCTCAATGCAATTCTCATACACATCGAGCTGTGACGTCATCGTGAAACGAAACGAGTTCTCCAATTTTGAGAGAATTGCTCTTAAGATGTGCTTTCGGGATAGCCGCGGACAGAGTTCCGCAGAGCCGTGATAACCTACACCAATACATTCTCCACTTTCTTCGAGAATCGGTCGAATTTTCAAATGAGAGCAGGGCCCTCTTGTAGGACAGTGCTTAGGGCTCGACCAGGATCGCCTTTGTCTCCCTTGTGGCGATATTTCGAGTCGGAGTCCAGCTAGGTAATCGCAAAGCACCCTGCTCGACGCGCAATCTTGTTCCAAGCGCGTAACACGTTCATCTGAAGTTTCTTGGTGACATTTTTGCACGAAAGGGCTGATGCACAAAGAGTGTGAACGTTCAGAGTCTCGTCTCATCTCATTGTCAGAAACCGGTTAGTCCTATACAGGGTCACGGTGAAGCCGGAGCCTATCCCGGCAGACACAGGGCGCAAGGCAAGGATATACCGACGATGGAACGCCAGTCCATCGCCGGGCACTGCGGGGCAATTTAGCCTGCGAGTCAATTAACCTATGTAGCAGCATGCTTTTTGGACTGTGGGAGGAAACCGGAGTGCCCGGCGAAAACCCACGCGGACACGGGGAGAGAACATGCAAACTCCACACAGAAAGGCACCCGAGCCGAGATTCGAACCCGGGTCCTTCTTGCTGTGAGGAGAAGACAGCGCTACCCACTGGGCCACCGCCGTGCCGCCCAGCGTTTGAATTGCAAGCTGAAAATGTTAACGTTTCAGAGGAGTCATCAATAAGCTGAGCTAACACAGAAAAACCTCGGTGTTGCACAACTGATATTTGCACCGACGAGGGATTAAGATCCCTTTACCTGTAGGGCTGACAAACCAATCAATAAACACTCACTACAGAGCTCGTGAACGGAACAAATGATGTCATCACAAGGCACATTTTTTTGTTCTCTCTTTTTCGTTATTTTATTTCATTTTTTAAACCGGAAAAAAAACCAATAAAAACAAAACTGCTCTTCTGTACAGCGTTTGTATTAAAGCTACCGCTATAATTCAATAGAACTATGATCCGCACGTACACAACATATACTATATATAAATAACAATAACAGCGAACATCTCTACTATACACAACAGACATTGATCGTGAAGGCCCCGTGAGACAGAAATAACATTATTTATTATTATTATTATTGCACGAGATTCCTGGAGTTCATTGATTCTACACCCTGGCTCTTGACGTGGATGTTGAGCCAAGTGCGATGCGAGGTGGGGGGCTCCCCTGGAAAGAGGGGGGGGCGGTTGCGAAACCGTAAGAGCCATGCAGCTAACAGGCAAACAGGACAGCCACGACCCCGCCTTTTGGAGTCAAGTGCTGTGAGCGAGTAGCACCTACGAAGGCCTGCACGGCACACGGGGGAGGGGTGGGGGTGTTCCAGCACTACTGCCGATTGCTTTTTGTCTCCCTAGTTGCGATGTTTTCGAGGCGGAGTCCAGCTATAGAGAGGGCCCCATAGGACCGGTTCATAAAATCGTCACTTTCGCCGGTTGGCCGTGAGCGGGAATCGCACTCTGGACGCCGGTAGCGCGCAGCGCGTTAACCACTACACGACCGCTCCCACCGCCAGCCTCCAGGGTGAGCCGAGTGATGTGGCTGGAGAGGAGTCGATCGCGCCGTGTCAGAACGCTGTAAACAAAAGCATGATCCCCACCACCTTTCAGAGTAACTTTGAAATCGTTTACAGCCATTCATTATACAGCCACTGCTGTGTGAAGGATTAAAAGCCTCCCCCGCCTCACCTTAGCCCGCAGTACTAAACGTGTGTGGGGGGGGGGTGACCATACCTCACCATTCTGGTTAGAGGCAATGATATTTCTAAAGCCAGTCTTTTAATTTGTGTGCTTGTTCAACCACTAGCGCGTTATTTGTGGCGTTTTTTATATAAAAAACACCAACCGCCCCCCCCCAACACCCACCAACCCCCCTTCCCCCCCCCCCCGCAAGGCACCCGGTGCTGTTCACAACACAGCAGTGAGCGAATCTCCTCGACACATTTCCTCCATAGCTTAGCTCTCTCCCTTGCGCTCACTCCCAAAATAAAAGCCACGTACAATCCTCGACCGCGGCGAAATTAATAGAAAGCTTCGCGTGCTCCGGGTCCGTGATCCGGCGCCAATTGCATTGAGAACATTTACATTTGTTCGAGAATTGTTCTTAAGGCGATGCTCTTTCGAGGTCAGACGTGTCGAGCGTACCCCCTACTCGTTCTCCTTCTAAACGATCTCAGAAGACTGACGCCCCCCCCCCTCCAACGTAGGGAGGCAAAACGTCGCGTAGGAGAAAGGAGGAACGCTCGCCATGGCTGACCCAAAAAGAACAGATCAAGAGCGATTCTCATCAAACATCGAGCAGTGACAAACGTACATCGATACATACATTTGTTCGACAGGATCTGGTAAAAAAAATATATATATACACAAAACAACCTGCCTTACTTTTACTCGATAAGACATTTACAACTTGACAAATAACGAGAGACATCCACCACTACCACCACGCTATGGAATGGTGGTGGCGAATCGGAGATAACATTGGGCGCATTTTCATCCAGGATCAACACGCATGTAAGGCACATGCATGTTGGCCGAGAGCACGTGTGTAGTTGCGTGTGCGGTACGTTCAGAACGGCTGTCGGCCACCACGTGACTCTCATCGGCGCATACATGGAGACGCCACCATGTGCGTGTGTTATTGAACAAAACAAGCCCATTAGCCAGCAGCGTTTGCCAACCACAAGAACCGCGGTCGACCTTCCCTTCCTCAATCATCAGCGGCAGCAGCAGAGCCAAACTTGTTTAAACCAATGCTGCCGCGTAACCGGATGGCATTGGTTCGAGCACTGCTATACCGAGGCGATGGGCTTGAGCTCTCATACGCACGAAGAAGGGATGCTGGTGTCAGCCGGAATCCAATTAAACCGGACAGACCCAGTCCATTCTGGCACCATCACCTTTCCGCCTTCGGCTGTAATAAACCCACCACTCGCACACAGGTGTGCTGCGTCTTTCAGTTAAAGATAAAGGAGCAGCCCTGCAATCGCTCGCTTATGCCACTCTTCACCCCCCCTCTCCACGAGATGAAGCTGCAGAGCCCCGCTCTCGACCCAATTGACCCATTCCTCCACACTCGCCGATGGGTAGAAAACACAGGCAACTAAACCGGTGCGCGAGGCGGGAGGCGTAGGAAGTTGTTCTCGTCTCTGCACCGCCGGGTGCGCTGTTACATTTCATTGTAACGCGAAACACAGCAGGCAGCGTCGCGACGCGAGTCCCCGTGTTTGCGCAACAGCGCGAGGCCTTGTTCTTGATGACGGGAACACGGATGACTGCGGGCGAGACGTCGGCAGTCACAGCCAACGTCTTCACGGTCGCGTCATCGTCGTTGGCCAAGCACGTGACGCGAGTTGCGATTCATGAACACGAACGCTACGGCGAGCCGCGGTTTCGGCGTAGCCGCGTCGAGCGTCCCTCCTCGGCGATAGCCCCACGCCTCGAGCGTGGGGACCCGAAACTTCGCCTGGGAGACAGGAGCTTCGCTCGATACGGCCCTGCCCGAAAGAGCGGGCGGTGAAGAGTGCACAGGATATGCAACTGCGGCAGGGTCCTCTTAGTGGGACGCTTGGTAATTCCAGAACTAACGTCGTGCTGAGGTCCAGAACCCAAGCAGGTCGGAGTGCACGTCTTTAGCCTCGTTGTTACTTGATTGTTTAAATATATGTGTCATGTTTGTAGCGATCTCTCCGTCCACTGCGCGAGGCCGGAGCAACCGCGTTCTGCATCCGGGGAGTGCCTTATCAGGGCACTTGCCGTTGTAAGGTTCGCCACACGTGCTGGCGTGACAGGGCTCCGAATAGTTGGGGAGTTTGGGGTGGTTTTTTTGGAACTCTTTTCCTTTTCAACGCAGGTCGCACGCCTTGGAAGAAGGTGCGGTGAAAACCCACACTTCGCGCCACGCACATGCGTGAACCACCGATTGACGAATCGCGATTTTCTAAAGGACGGGCATTACTTGCAAAGCAGCGACTGTTTGTACAACGTTATTCGTGGACCATTAAGGGGCTAAAATGCTGCTACGCCACTCAACTCCGCCCCTCCCGCCACCCCCCTTGGACAGAATTGTAAATATTTTCCGGAGCTCAGCCGCAGAAAGAGAGTTCCTGCTGAAACGAACGAAGCCCTTCCTGATTCCAGCAGTAGCGCCAAATCATCAGCGTCTCAATACCCTGTGCGAACGACTATTCAAGTAATCTTTCCAAATACTCTCGCTCTCTCTCTCCAGCATCCCAGCGCCTTCATTATAAAAGGAAATTATAAATCATTCGACACATTATTTTAAAAAAATGGCAATCGTATTATGAACATTATTGTACGTGTCCTGTACGAAGAAAGTAGGTCCCGTGCAGCAGGCCACGTGGTGTGCTGCGTACAAACTAAGACTACGTCCGCCAGCATGTGTTATATATATTTTATACTTGACTGGGCGCATGGCTGCCCAACCCCTGAACTCCACATTGCTATGGCCGTGAACCAGTGGCGTTCAATTGAAAAAAAAAAGGCACTTTGTCAACTCATTCACACTTACATTTGAAATCTGCCTGTACGTGTGCCTGTTTAGTGGGGGAGGGGGGAACTAGGGAGAGATAAAGGCAACCGGGAGTGGTGCTGCTCCACCCTCGTGTGCAGTGCCGGTCTCGTACGTGCTATTTTATAGCTGCTGTTTATCCTACAGTCCGTCAAGGCTATACGGGAGATCTTTATCTTTTTGTTACCCGTCTACTGCGCTTGAATATGTGTCTGTGCGTGCGTAGGCTGGCGAGCTGGAATCGACATCACTTCACGAAGATGCTCCCGGCAAGCGAAGCGAAACGTCAGACACAGCGCCAAACCGGCGGTTGGACCGGAAAAACCATACAGGAGAGCCGTGCACAGCACAATCCGCAAACACGCAATGCAGTGGCAACACAACTTGTGTTAATTGTATCTCAAGGGGTATTGGAATAGCACCAACACAAAGCACATCAGTCTAGCTGATAAGGACCCCCCCCCCCAAGCATTGTGAACCTAACCCATTCACCACAAAAACCTCAATAGGTGGTGGCACAGTTATATATTCATATTTACGTGAATATTTAGAAAAACTAAATCTAAAATGTTTTATACACAAACTAATAACGCAATGGAATCCTTAACGCAAGACATACCATTGAACTGCAGTGCAGACTTTGGGCCGAAATAAAATCATTACGGAATTTTATTTCAAAGAGAGTCTTGCTGAGAGTCCAAGTTTTAAAACCGATCTCATTCAGTGGTGACAATTTTAAAATCAGGCAGCGTCCGTGGAACACGGGATCGAGGAGGATGAGAGGATGGATCGGGGGGAGTGGGGTGAGAGAATGGGGAGAGGAAGGCCCTGGGTATTGTTGACGGGCAGGATCTTCACATTCACGTGTGACGCTTCATGTGAAGCGCCAGGTGGTCTGACCGAGAGAAGGCTCGCTCACACAGGTGGCACTGGAAAGGCCTGAAGCCGGTGTGCTTGCGGAAGTGGCGAGTCAGTTCGTCAGAGCGAGCGAACTTCCAGCCACAGCCCTCCCAAGCGCAGTGGTAGGGCTTCTCTCCTGCGGACACACACGCGACGGAGATACGGCGGTTGTTGGTGTTACGATCATCGTCACTAGCAGAGTGCCCGCCCTACGGGCGATCTCGCTCCACGCACACGTGTAATGTTCTTCCGATGTCAAGATACGAAAAAGGGGAAGTGTTTAAGTAAGTTGATGATAGCGCTGGCAAGCGTGGGAATTTAAGGTGGAAATTGTTAACGTTTTAGGAGAGTAATCATGAAGCCGGAATTGAATCGACAGTAAGTCGTGAAGTTGTTGTGCCACTTCAATTTGCGCCATGGAGAGATTCGATCTTGACACCGTATGGACATGTTCATAGACACATTCTACAAACACTTGCTCGATTATGTATAGATTCAGGCGTGCGACGTGGCGCTCGCTAATTCCCGCTCGCCCACAAATCTATGTCGACACAAGAGTTGCTAAGCAGTCCATCACCACCAGACCCCGAGACTCCACCGCCCGATCAGAGCGCCCTACGATTACCAAACATCAGGTGTGAAGTGTGCGCAGTAGCTCGATTTGCAT
Organism: Mordacia mordax; assembly: GCA_036362905.1. Classification (NCBI taxonomy): domain Eukaryota; kingdom Metazoa; phylum Chordata; class Hyperoartia; order Petromyzontiformes; family Petromyzontidae; genus Mordacia; species Mordacia mordax. The sequence continues at coordinate 5,619,344 of JAZEWT010000019.1, read as the reverse complement.
TTGAAGATTTTTTTTAAACGTCGTAGTTTGATGGGCGTGGCGGACACGGGGAGTCCTGACAAATCCTGCATTCGCCTGGAAGTCACAGCCGCCAGTGGTCGCCAGAGAGAAATAACAGCGTTGTCGCAGTTTTTAGAAATATATATTGACTGAAACTGAACAATCGCGAATACAATAAATGCGGCTTTGGTGGGAATACTGGGGTCAGTCCTCGGACGCGTCAATGGGAACTCAGCCCATAGACTACTGCAGCAAGTTCTATCAGCGACAAACACTCAGCAAGGCCGACATGACACTAAGGGGTGGGTGGCCAGCACAACGCCCGCTCGCCTTGGTCTCCCCAGTGATGATGATAATGATGATGATCACACTCCGGAAGGTGGTACTCATCTCAGGTCGAGTCGACTCAGGACGGGTTCATAAAATCCATGTAGATACCATGTCTGCCGGGATAGGCTCCGGCTCACCGCGACCCTGTACAGGACTAAGCAGTTTCTGACAATGAGATGAGACTCCTATTCGTAACGACAACGCCTGGAACGCTTACACCGCTCTCCGACGACGACAATGGGCCATCTTGTTCCAAGCGTGTAACACGTTCCACCGACGTGAGAATAAAGGTGGAGGAGCCCTTAACTTGGTTAATCGTGGTTTTTAAAAACACTATAAAAATAGGTGCGATCGCGTTAAAAGGTTTCAGAAGTGTAATCAGTAAGTGGGAAGTAAAGTTTGAAGGTAAATCGCTTATGAAGTCTTGGAACTTTCATACGCTCAGTGCGAACACGAATCTAAAGAAGATATAAATTAGAGATCATGACGAAGTTAAACACGGTACCCGCAGTGCGTACAGGTGTGTGTATATATACACACACACACACACTGGCTGCATGCTATAAATGTATAGCTCGTGACTGATCGGAACTCGGTACACTGAGTGTGGGGGGACACGCACGTTGGCTCGGTATGCGCGCGATGAGACTTAACTCACAGGTTGATCAGCACAGCCAGCAACAGCTTGCGAACCGACAACAGCAACCCGGAGAGACCGGGAAGGAAAACCAGGCGCAGGATGTGGCGCCGATATATTGAATTACATATTTGTTTTTTTTATTCAATTCTACCCCCCCATGCCCCCCGGCCAGTAAACCCCCCGCAGCACTGGCCCCCCACGCGCTCACTGCCGAGCACACACCGACAGCTAGCAATATATATTTAATAGAGCACGTGTTTGTACGTCTGCGCTGAATGGTACAGGGCTCCAATCCTTCATCTACACAGAACGGAGCAGGTGGTTGTGTGTAGGTGCCCTCAGTGCGAGCAGGGTTCGAAGCTCGAGGACCCATCAAGCATCTTAAGCGTTCTTATGTTTTCATCCTTTATCCGAACGCGTTACACGCGTGTGCCAAGATCAGCCCGCAGGGCAGGTATTCTGCTAATATGTATATGTAAATAAAACAAAACTCGTCACTATCATGAGCCTTAACACTGAAAACACACACAAAGTGTTCATGAAGGTGACGTTGTGAGAAATGGACTTTCTCGTTAAGAAGATTCCGACCAATGCAAAACCAGCCGCGAGTGAATTGATCTTGTTAACGAGAAGAAGACCCATTTCCCAAAACGTCACCTTGATGAATACTGTATGGTTGTCCACGAATTAATCTCAGCAGCATAGTTTGGGGGACGACGACGACGACGACATAAACAATCTAATTGCCCCCATGCTGCAGAAATAATTATTTCTATATGCGATTCGTAATTACTGCTGCTGTTTATATCGCGAGTGAGGGGTAGGGTTAGTAAGTATGGCATCTATAATTATTTTAAACGAGCATCAGTCGGTAAGGGTCACAATCACGATATAAATGCTACAGGAGGCATTATAATTATTATTTATTTATTTACATACGCCCACATGTTCTCGGAGACGCTCAACCGACTGGTTTGCGCTATAACGGTGTGGTTGCGCTTAATTTACGAGCAGACGGTGTTTTCGTTTCATGATTTTGTGCGGGGTTTTGTTGTGGTTGTTGTAATAAGTAAGCCTCGTGAAAAGAGCAGACACGGACAGACCGCGCATGTTCGGCCAGCGATACAACTCACAGTCTAACTGCAGAACACATTGTTTGAGTCTCTTTTTTAAAGTTTACACTCGACCGGTCAAGTCAATTAAGAAAAGTCCACCAGATTCGATAAACGTGTCTATATCAAATTAGCGACGCAGTCGCTAACGGAACTCATTATTAAATATAAAAAAAAAAGTTTTTAACGAAAAACGAATGGATAAAACGTAAAAGTTGAATTGTTTATGAAGTGAATGCTCTGCAGTCCTTTATGTCATTGGTTCGCTACGCGTTCCGGCGGCTCGAACGTGGAGATGAGGTTTAAATCCACTTCGTGATTGCTGAGCACAGTTAACATTAAATAGCACTCGAGCGTCACTAACGCCGGGTGTGGCCTTGAAAAGGGAAATACA
>JAZEWT010000019.1:5593918-5612866 GCA_036362905.1 Mordacia mordax | reverse complement strand
CCGTCATTAGGTGCTCGCTAATAGCGCTGAACCCTACGGTCTGTTGAGGATATACGAATGGTGTTTGGTGGTGGTGGTGAAGGATTTACTGCTGATGAGACCTATGGTGGCAAGTCTATTGGTGATGCTGATGATGCCGGTGACGATGGTGATGATGAATGTTGTATTTACAGGAAAACTAATACAGTTTGTAAAAAAAAAAATACTTTTTTTACGTACCCTACCCCAAAAAATATAATCTATTGATAATATTGGTCACGAAGGCCTTCGAATTAAAGGACTAACCTTAATTATCCGGTGAATTATCACCGAGTTCCGAGACGTAAGTTTAACGAGGTCTATGCATTGCGATGTTTGGTTGCATGCGGAAAATAATAATTGAATTACAGGGAGAAAAAACAAACCTCGCATTGAGTTAGAGATACTCGGCTCCGCACAGACGGATTCAAGAATCGTGTTCCTTGTGTGCTGCGATTCTGCTGTCAGCTCGATGCCTAAATCTACCACCGCTGGCGAGAGGCGACCAAGTTTAATTCCCGCTTAGCTGCCGATGTGGGGCGCATGTGGGCCACTCTGGTTAATGTGGAAGGCAACTGTTACTTGTAAGAATTGCTCTCGACAGCTGCTCTCTTTCGGGACAGCGGAGCGTTCCCTCCTCGACACTGCTATCCCGAGAGAACTGTTTCATGCAACATCGAGCCGCGAAAGCCTGAATTGATCTACTCTGATCTTGATTTCCCGGCGATGGACTGGCGTCCCGTCGTCGGGTGTATTCCTGCCTTACGCCCTGTGTTTCCGGGATAGGCTCCGGCTCACTGTGACCCTATATATGATTAAGCGGTTTCAGATAATGAGATGAGAGATCTTGATATGCCGCTCTCGTCACAGCTCTGCGCAGCGCTTATGACCCTCGGGTGAAAATGGCTCTAGAAATACAAGTATTATTATTATTAAAGCCTGCATGTTTTTTTTTGCTCCGAGGGGGCGGAAAGGGCGAGGCGGACCGCCGATCTCCTGCATCATTCATCAAAAACAGCCGAGGCGCTTACAAGGGGAACAGTGGACATTGGAGACACGGCGCGCCGTTCCCTCGTCTACTCAGAGCGTACACGCACGTTCCTTCGGCACGCGTAGACATCGCGAGCACTTTAAACATCAACGAATAACTCCCCCCCCACCACCACCCCACGTTGGGAGGCATCGCCCTAAGGGATCTTCAGGCGTTCCGAGACGCTGTCGGAGTGCCCGGAGGGAGCCGAAACGTCGCGAAGGATGAGGAACGCGTGGCGCGTTCCCTCCTCTCTCGACAAATTCTCAAAGTATCCGTAACCAGCGGCGGCGCAAACGCAGGCGACAGTCACTGCGGGAGTAACAGTTTTCATTTAGAACACGTCATGTATTAACAACACACGCACCCGTTAACGCGTAGCCTCAGTGTTTGTTAATGCAGCGCCACTCATCGATTAATCGACGCGGCTACTAATTGTATTGATTACAATTGCCCTTTGTATGCGGGCCTGGTGTTGAATATTTATCCGCGCGCGCCGTGTTTAACATCGCTATGGACTTGATTCGGCTCGCGTATACCATGCACGTGTACATGTGAATGCGCGTGCTACGCACACACACACACATATGCACGGCGTAGACTATAAATATAAGACGTGTACGTACATGTGTTTGAAAAGTTTCCGTTTACACGCGCACGCACACAGCCGCTCCAGCCACAAGATGTTACATAGGGGGTGTCCAGCACAGAAACCTACACATTCGTAATAATAATAAAACTGATAAAGGCGTCGCGAGGAAACAGCAGGCAGGGGAGGGAAGCCAGGCAGTCAACCGACGCCAATATGCTTGCCAGACACAGTGCTGTAGACACTGGACGCAAGTCCCTGCCGTGTGATACCTTTATGAACACGATTATACAACACCACGTTTTGCAAATGAATGCGGTCGAACGCGAGCCAGTACACAAACCCCATTCGATATTGTTTTGCCCAATATACAACCTATATTTATATACATTTGTATAATAATGTGTATAAGTGGATTATTTACATTAGCGCAGGGCGCTAACGCACCGCCCTATAAACCTGCCGTCCTGAGTTCGATTATGAACCACGGCTAATATCAGTTGATTAATCGGAACCGATTATAAATCGCTACCCCCCACAGACTGCATTGGTGAAGTATGGAAAAAAATCCTCGATCACAGACACGGGAGAGTGGACGTTCATGCACGCGCGCATTTCACGTAAGAGCTGTGCACAAGTTACAACTTGTGGCGGTCAAAAGATGCGGCGATAATCCTAAGACTGCACGTTTCACGTTAAGGGCAGAAACGTCCTGCAGGTAAACCCGCAGAGCAACTCACTGGACAGTCACTCGACAACCGTCACGCAACTCTGCAGGGGCAACACGCATCCTGCGTCGTCATCCCGGCATCGCACGTGCAGGAAAGCATCGCAGAGACAAGTACCCCCTCCCCCCACACAACGCACAGAAATTAAGATAAAACTGCGTGGGTTCAAGTGCCGTTAGTAGCACACCTGTGGAAACACACGCTACGCGCAGTAAACACACAATTCAAACAAACGCGACATTGCACAAACGCGGAGCGCCCGAGGTGGTGTTGCTGCTCACGTTGATCATGGTGAGATAACAATCGGTGATGGCCCGACTCGAGAAGTTGTTGAACGGCGGCAGAGACGAGTCTGCGACTGCCATGGGTCCCAGCTTCGCTCGCGTCGCTGCCACAGCAGTGGCTGCTGCAGTTGCCGCCGCAGTCGCCGCGGCAGTCACCCTTCCAACTTCCCGGCGGAAGAAGCAGCAGCAGCTCCTCCGCCTGCTCGCCAACTCCGATGCGAAGCAATCGTCCCTGCGGGCTTCAGCGGCTCACGTCGTTGCTCATTCAACAAGTTAGCGCCGTGTGTGTCTGCTGGACGAGGGGGAGGTTGCGCGTGACTGCGAGTGAGGCTCTGTCGTTATCCGAGTGGCAGCTCCACCCGTGGCCGTGCCGTGACTGTGCGCGATAGCGGCGCCCGAGCGCATTTATGAGTTCCCGATGCACGCCCGCCTCCTCCTCCTCCTGCGCCCTCCCCGACCCGTGTGGCCCACACCTCCTCGTACGCGGCGCAAGTCACCAACCAATGCGCCGCGCTCTACCGTCCACCCACCTTCATCTGCCGCTCAATCACCCTGAATGCCAGAGACCCCATTGGCTGGAGCAGGCTTTCCCCAGTCATAATCTTTACTGTTCATCACATCGTCTCCATCGGTTACCAAAAACAAATAATAATCACTTCCACCCCTCCCTCCATCCCTCCGCTCCTCCCCCTCCTCATCCCCCCTCCACGCTCATTTTGACGTCACGAGACCGGCGTCACACCTGAGAACGAGGGTGCGGCGAACCACGTGACGCGAGGAATGCCACGGGGCAGGATTCGGGATGCGAACCCTATTGTGATTGTGATGCGGTCGCTGCTATTGGTGATGCTGATGGTGATGATGGGGTGGGGGTTGGGGAGGCTTCGGGGCTAACCCAGCTTCGCCTTCGCAAGCGAGAGTGCGTGTCTGCCCATCATCACGCAGGGCTTACCGTGACCATAAGAGAGAAGATACACTGGCATGGCACTACCCCCTCCCCCAGCAACGAGATACGACGGTGACTATTAAAATTAAAGGTGTCAGAAACCGCTAAGTCCTGTACAGGGTCGCGGTGAGCCGGAGCCTATCCCGGCAGACCCAGGGCGCAAGGCAGGGATATACCCACGATGGGGCGCCAGTCCATTACCGGGCACTGAGGGCAATTTAGCCTGCAAGCCAATTAACCTATGCACAGCGTGTTTTTGGACTGTGGGAGGAAACCGGAGTGCCCGGCGAAAACCCACGCGGATACGGGGAGAGAACTCGCAAACTCCACACAGAAAAGCACCCGAGCCGAGATTCGAACCCGGGAACTTCTTGCGGTGATGCGACAGCGCTACCCACTGGGCCACCGTGCCGTCCTCCCCACGTCCTACTGACACTATTAATGAGTCTGCAAACACGATTTTGCAGTTACGCGATCGATAATTGAATGCAATTGTATCGTCACCGTGTCCCTGCAGCGCGTTATTTGTGCCATGCGTTGTGACTGCCCTGTTTAGATCGATAGATGTTTATGACTACAAAAAAATATACCGGTGAGCTCGAAAGCTCTGGATGCGGGATTCCTGCGATACCTGCATCCAGAGGGATTCAAGGCACCAGTTTGGCGGCGTGTTGTGATGATTTGCCAGCCGTGGTTAAAATAGAAAAGCGCCCGAATGCATACGAATGCAAATCTCGTTTTCTTCATTACCATCACAATGATCCATTATCAATCAACCGCTGGTTGAGCGCCTACCCCCCCCGCTTCCTCAATCATAGCGCGTAATAAATTATTAAATTGCTCCCGGTACCCTTGGACGTCGTGACTTGCTTACCCATCGCCGTGTGAACAACTGTTAAAAAGAGCTACACAGCTCGACGGTGAATAACGACACGGCAACGCCGAGCGACTGCGCACGAGCTGAAGTCGTTTCATCGCTCCGTCTCCTCTCGGAGGACCTCGTCGGAGGGCGCGTCCTTAAAATCGAATTAAATTTTACTCGTTCATTAATTATAAATTGGCGTTGTTGAGACGTGTTCGCTGAGCATTCTGATTGGCGAAGATATTGTGTTGATGTGGGTTTCCACGGCTCGATGTGTGACAGGAAATGGTCTCAAGAGCTGTTCTTTTGGGATAGCAAAGCTATCGAGCAGCTATCGAGGGCACTTGTAAGTCACTGGTTGTTAATACACCGTCTTCATATCGACTTGACCCTCGTGATCACGGTGTGAAGCTCCTTACACAAATGCCACCGGCACATTGTTAGCGAGCGCACTCCCTAAGCAATGCGCATGTTAAAAAAATAGAAGCGACAAGTCTGTCTTTTATATAAACATATAAATAGACAAACCAAGAGAAGGTCCCTCCCCCCTCCTTCCACCCCCATTCCTTCTCCCTCCCTCCCTCCCTCCCTACCCCCTCCCCCCTCCAGACACCTGAACAGGTGGGGGTTGCGCTTTTGCGAAACGCGAGCCAAGCTTCCGTGCAGTGACGCCATCGCGTGCACCACAATGACCCCGGGCTCTTAAACACGAACCGCGAATTAATCCAAACACTGCTCACACTGAGTAGCCATGGAATAGCATAAAAAGGTGAAGTATGGTGAAACAATCATCAGGAACGGCCCCGCGGGGGCGTCGCAAGCGTCATCAAAGCTCACTGTTTGGCCGAAAATGTGTTTAATATCTAGAGGACGAACTGAGAGGGCTCGACACGGCTATCACGACAGAGCAACTTTTGGAAGCAGCCATCATGCATCGATGCCGCTGGATTACCTATTGCTTACCTTCCCCCTCCTCCTCTTCCGTCTCTGTGCTGTTCTGTGCATGCCTGAGTCGACAGTCTCTGATCGAAGGAAACTGCGTGCGTTATAATTTGTAGCTTATTATTATTACCTATGATTTAGCATACGTCCATCACAGCAGCTGATCATGATTATGATGAACTGCTCTGATGTTGTTGCTGACACGCCGTTCTCTCTACAGGGAGCCACGCAGTCAGCCCGCGCCAACACTTGCCACGGAGTTCTATATATTGTGATGTTATCGGCCAATAATAAATGAGTATTTTGCATTGTTGTGGGAGGAAACCGGAGAACCGGGAGGGAACTCACGCAGAACAGGGAGAGAACACACAATTTCCACACAGAAAAGCGCCCTGGATGGGAGTCGAACCGCCTCGGGCAGGACATTCATTCTGTGAGGCACAGACGTCACCGCTGCAACGTTGCGCCGCCCCATCGGCTGTACCGTGAGCGTTGCTGCTCATGCTCACGGAATACACCACAAATTCAGTTCTACTGAACTCGTCGTGGTTTCGCTTCGGGCTGTGTATCTGCGTGCGTGTTGCCTGCGGTACGCGCGCGCTGCTCTCTGATGCACGGGGGAATTCGCAAAAGACGCTCAATTTAAATAGCATATACAAATCGCGTACATGTACAGACGTGGGTTTTCGCGGCTCCCTGTGTGAGCATTGCTCTCCATAGCTGCTCTCTCAGGGCGGCACGGTGGCCCAGTGGGTAGCGCTGTCGCCGCAGAGCAAGAAGAGCCCGGGTTCGTTCTCCCCGTGTCCGCGTGGGTTTTCGCCGGGCACTCCGGTTTCCTCCCACAGTCCAAAAACATGCTGCTGCATAGGTTAATTGGCTCGCAGACTAAATTGCCCGCAGTGCCCAATGATGGATTGGCGTCCCATCGTGGGTATATCCCTGCTTTGCGCCTTGTGTGTGCCGGGATAGGCTCAGGCTCACCGCGACCCTGTACAGGACTAAGGGGTTTCTGACAATGAGATGAGATGAGCTGCTCTTTCAGTGTAGCCGTGTCGAGCGCTCCCCCCCCTCTCCCTCGCTACGTTTCGTCTCCACTCCCGAGAATGCCTCCAACGTGGGAAGCGAAACGTCACAAAGGAGAGAGAGAGAGAACACTCGCCATGGCTGTCCCGAAAGAAACGCTGTGGAGAACAACTACATATATACTTATGTCCACACGTATGAGAACCGGGTTCCAATCATTCATAACAGCGACGTTGATCCGTTGCAAGGTTCGAATGCGGGGTTCGACTCACACGCTGGAGGCATCTCGCCACTGCTCTCCGGCGGTTGGAGAGGAATTCTCAAATCACACACAGTTTATTTTATAGATTACGAACATCACAGAAGCAACACCGCAACGCTAACGCGGGCAATGATACGGCGATACGGCATCGGAAAGCGCGCAAACGTGGCATTAAATAAAAAAAAACATTAATGTTAGCCTGGTCCACATGTCCTGTGACCCCAACAGAGTTTTATTCTTCCGTTACTCATTAATTTTTGTTTGTAAATAACCGTTGCTTGTCTATTGCCGATTGAGACCCCTCACGTGTGTCCGAGGCCGCACGATGATGCCTTCAACGTGGAGGGGCGAGACGTCGCGGTGCGAGGAGATGGCACGCTCGATACGGCCGTCATAAACGAACAGCTGGGGAGAGCAATTGCCATACGTCGGGCCGTAACGAACCAACATCGATACTTTAAAATATAATTTGTATACTTCTGAGATTACATATCCATTAATTGTTACGCAGAAAATGGGAGGATTGAAATTGAGCTCATGCGATATCTGGACCACCCTGTACAATACAAGCACGTGAGCATACCAACAGCATACCTATGAGTTACCGTGTGCTGCAAAAGCACACTCTGTGCAATGTAAATTGGATCCTATGTTATAGAATGCCCTGTACGCTCTGGTCGTGCCGCGAGTCGCTGCGCGCAATTCTAACTCAGTCGGTCTACAGTCAAGCTGAAAAGAACCGTTGAGACAGGTATTTTATTGTTAAAACGGTTGTCCAGTGTGGAGGGGTAAGTAAGTTACACACGTTTTCACGAATTTCGATTTGTGCGTGGATTCGACCGGCGCCGCCCGAAACGAACGACGCGACATTGCAATCGGAAGCAAACATTCATTCATTCAATAGTCATTCATTGTCAAGCCTCGCTTAATCCCGTAGTGGGTCGCATTGAGCGGGAGCCTATCCCGGCAGACACAGGGCGCAAGGCAGGGATGTACCCACCGGGCGCTGGGGACCAATTTTGTCTGCAGGTCAAATAACCGGGATATCAGCGGCATCTCTTTAAACTGTGGAGCGACAGCAGAGTGCCCGACGACAACCCATACCGACATGGTGACAACACGCAAACGCTACATCGAATTACACCGGAGCCAGGAATCGAACCTGTGTTTTTACTGTGAGGAGGCAGCGCCACTCACTGCGCCAATCCATTGTTTGTTCGCGGAAAAGAGAACTTACGTTGCAAGCGCGTGAAACGCGTACAATTACGCTTTAATATCGAGCGCATACATATATATTAAAAACTGCGCGGAATATAGACTGTAGGGTGTAAGAGCTGCACCTCGCAGAAAGAAAGTCCTGGTTAGAAAGTTCGATTCCTGCCACGGGCGCCTTTCTGTGTGGAGTTTGTGTGCTCTCCTCCTGTTCTGCGTGGGTTTTCTCCGAGTGTTCCGGTTTCCCTCCCAGAAACAAAATATTTAAAAACGCATTAATTAATTGGCCGATAACGTCACGACACATAAAGACGCAGTGTCTGGCAAATGTTGGCACCGGCTGACTGCATGGCTCTCTTCCCCCTCCTCTCTGCAGTTTCCTCGCGCCTCCGCGTACTTGTCTCGTCCTTGACCAAGCGTACAATGTACGCCGTGCGTTATAAACTGTATTATTCTCGTATTACTCCTATTCGTACATGAATTCATAACGACGGGGTGGCGCGGTGGTGGGCTGAGTAGCGCTGTCGCCTCAGAGCAAGAAGATCCCGGGTTCGGTTCCCGGCTCGGGTGCCTTTTTGTGTGGAATATGCGTGTTCTCTCCCCGAGTCCTGCGGTTTCCTCCCACCGTCAAAAGGCACGCTGCCGATGTACACGTTATTTCCCCGCTGGCTAAATGTCCCCCCCCCCCCGTGAGCTGCGGTGGACCGACATCTCATCCTGAGAATAGCCCTTTCCTTGGGCCCTGCGTCTTCCGAGATAGGCTGCGGCTCACCGCGACCCCCTACAGGATTAAGCGCGGGTCCTGATAATGAGCGAATTCCTTCGACGCCTCTGTTCCTCGGTGATTAAGAGCCATCCAAACCCAAACCACCCCGCCCCTCGCCCCCCCCTTACTCATCTTTCCTGTTTATGACGCAGGGCGTACGGAGCCCCCCGTTATCGCCTCTCCGCACGCGCGAAGCGACTCCAGAGCCACACGCTCGTGCGAGATACGAGATTCGTTCCTCGTCGGATATCTCTGGCCGACGGTGAGCAGCCTCACAGCAGGAAGGCGCCCGGTTCGATTCCCGGCTTGGTGGTAACTTTCCGTGGGGAGGGGGGGTGAGTTTGCGTGTTCTCTCCCCGTGTTCGCATGGATTTCCTCCGGGTACTCCGCGTTTATTCCCACGGTTGAAAGACACGCTGCTGCTGGATGAATTATCGCAGGTACCCTGCGATGGACTGGTCTCTCTTACCGGGTAGAGCCCTGTCTTGACCTCTATGCCTATCGAGATAGGTTCCAGAATCCGCGCGATCCTGTACAGGATTAAGCGAGTATTAATAATGAATGAACAATAATTAATGAACGTTCTCAGAACACCTGAAGAAGCCTCTGTCGTTGGAGGCGGAACGTCGCGAAGAAGGGAGGGGGGAAAGCTCGACATGACTATGCAGAAGGAAGAGCAATTCTCATCACACATCGAGCCGTGAACACCTACATCAGTACGCGAATGAACAGTCATTAATTACACAGTGGCACATGTGTTCTGCCCGTATCCACGTGAGTTTTCCTCGGGTACTCCGCTTTCCTCCCATCGTCCAACAACACTTAGCTAGGTTAATTGTTTAGTTCCGCCTTGCGCCCTCTGTCTGCCGGGATGGGCTCTGGTCTCCCGCGACCCTGTACAGGATTAAGTGAGTATTGATATTGAGATTAATCTCAGCGCCCTGTGTCTGCCGGGATAGGCTCCGGCTTCACCGTGACCCTGTATAGGACTAAGCGGTTTCAGACAATGAGATGAGATGAGAGATTAATCTCATCTCATTGCAAGAAACCGCGTAGTCCTGTACAGCGTCGCGGCGAGCCGAAGCCTATCCTGGCAGACACAGGGCGCAAGGCAGGGATATACCCACGATTTGACGCCAGTCCATCACCGGGGACTGCGGGCAATTTAGTCTGCAAGCCAATTAACCTATGCAGCAGCATGTTTTTTGGACTGTGGGAGGAAATCGGAGTGTCCGGCGAAAACCCACGTGGACACGGGGAGAGAACTCGCAAACTCCGCACAGAAAGGCACCCGAGCCGAGATTCGAACCTGGGATATTCTTGCTGTGAGGCGACAGCGCTACCCACTGGGCCACCGTGCCACCCATAATGAGATATTAATATAATATATATTTCACGTTTTGGCCAGCGGCCCTTTTTAACGCGACATCGTAAAGCATGGTCATTGACATCCTGTAAAGAAAGGGTTTACTTCTGTTAAACCTACTGTAGATTATCGTCAATGTACCGTCACTTTGACAACTTGCGATCGCATATTGAAGGCGCTGCTACACAAAGTCTCAGCAGGCTATAACTGTGCCCATCACCACAGCTCAATTACTTAAACAATGGAGTGCAAATCCGGCGACTCAGTCATGAATATTAATCAAGTGACATGTAACCTTTTGCGTTATGCCCGGGTATATGCTATGAATATGCAAGATGCCCCATTGGCTCCCAATCTTTTGTTTACTTGCCTATCATGCGCTTCGCTGTTTGGAATGGACAATCTATTCTGTTACTGATATAAGTTTGTCACGCGTCGATGTGTGATGGGAATTGCTCCCCATCGATGTTCTTTCCAGAGAGCCGTATCGAGTGTGTTCCTCCTATCTCCTTAGCGCCGTTTGGCCTCTTTTCGACACCCACCCAGTGGTCCGTGGAGACTGAGTGGCCCTTGCTGTGCAGGGAGGTAGAGGGCTGAACCATTGGGAAAGCCTGATGCAGCCTCCGAGGTGGGAAGGGCGAATCGTTGCAAAAGAGAGAGCGCGCGTAACACTCCACACAGTCGTGGCAACAAAAGAGCTATAGAGACCGATTCTTAATCGATGTCACATTTGCATAGATACATTTGCACAGAGACAGCCTATTGAAGCATGAACCTGGAGTCTCGGCGAGACAGTTCACTGGACAACACATTATCAAGGTCACCATCAGCCACGGTTAACTAAGACCTATACATGACAATGTTATTGTTATCAGAGTAGCGTGCGGGAACCCGCATGTACACGACAATAACAATTCGCCAATAAGCGGACGTTTGCATCACCCCCACGGAGCCCGTGCCAGGATGGGTGCACTCTTGACAGCACGTGCGTGAAGCGTGGAAGGTACGGCTGGTGGAAGTTTCCCGATACAAGCCTCCCCCACCTCCCCCCACGTGTTATGCGCAAAGACGCGAACACAGCGACACAAAGGCGTCCACAAGATATTCAAACCGGACAAAAGCGGATCACACGGGGCTCGTTTTCTGAGTGAATGAGCTTCGAGCTGTTTCGGGGGTTGCGGAGGGGGGGGGTTACACTTTGTAATCCGCCGCTCTACCTTGCGCATATGTGGGCGCCAGGGAGGCTACGCAGCGGTAAAATCTGCGCCTCACTGAAAGTCCTGCCAGAGGCGGTTCGATTCCCGCCTCGGGCGCCTTTCCGTGTGGAGTTTGTGTGTTCTCTCCCCGTATTCTGCGCGTGTTTTCCCCACCGGATTTTCAGGTGTCCTCTTACAATTAAATTCAACTAATTCGCGCATAATATACAGGACGCAGTGTCTGACGGGTTGGCGCCGGCTTACCCCCACCCCCCCGCAAGTTACCCCCACGTCTCTGGGTATACCTATTAAATATACACTGGGTGGTACGGTGGCCCAGTGGTTCGCGCTGTCGCCTCACAGAAAGAATCCCGGGTTCGAATCTCGGCTCGGGTGCCTTTCTGTGTGGAGTTTGCGAGTTCTCTCCCCGTGTCCACGTGGGTTTTCGCTGGGTACTCCGGTTTCCTCCCACAGTCCAAAAACCATGCTGCTGCATAGGTTACTTGGCTTGCAGACTAAATTGCCCGCAGTACCCGGTGATGGATGGGCGCCCCACCGTGGGTATATCCCTGCCTTGCGCCCTGTGTCTGCCGGGATAGGCTCCGGCTCACCGCGACCCTGTACAGGACTAAGCGGTTTCTGACAATGAGATAAGATCTACCCTGATGTTTGAATCGAGACGGCGAGTCCCTGCAGGAGGGCGACCCGGTCGCCTGGAACACGTGGTGGCGGAGTTCCGGGTTCCCCCCTATCCGCATGCACGTGTCTCGCCTCCACGGACTCCAGCATGGTCAAAGGAATTCGCACGCTCTCTCTCTCCGTGCCCGCGTGGGTTTTCGCCTGGTACTCCGGTTATTTCCCACATTCCAAAGACACGCTGCTCCTTCTGCCTAAGTCAATTGCCTGCTGGCTGTACTGCCCCCCCACCACCACTGTCGGGGGTGGCTGACGCAGTTGTGTGGCGACAGTGTCACTCAGCACACGTCACCCAATTCAAGAATCGCGTTTAACGCTGATCTATTATAACTAATGATAGTGCTGCTTGTTGCTGGCCGCTTGCCACGTGTCGCATCGCTACGCAGACGCTTAGAGAACTTGAACATTACAATGGGCACCTAGTCCAGCGCGTTGTTAAACTTCGCATGTGCTTTGTTTTACTTGGGTTTTTAAAAATTGTTTTCCAAAGCCGTTCTTTCGGGGATAGCCGTGTCGAGCGCTCCTCCGCTGAACCCAGAACGCACGGTGATGCCTCAAGCGCGGGAGGCGGGACGTCGACATGGAGGGAAGACGGGACGCTCAGTGACACGGCTATCCCGAAAGAGCAGCTACAGAGAACAATTCTCATCACCACATAGAGCTGTGATGACACCTACATCAGTTCAATCGGAACATTTCCCGATTTTAACGATGAAGCGATGCATTTAGTTGAACTCTGTGAACATTTAACAGACGTCATTCAGTGAAGCCACTACAGCGCTTGTGCCAGGCTAGGTGCACTCTGAGGCTAAGTGAAGTGTGGACTGCTCGCTGATCAGAGCTCACAGTATAGACCCTGTTACCAAGTCACTGCGCCACTGAACGCCTTCTCAATCCAGGGTGCAGGGCACGCAGCTCATTTCATTGCGGCTGATGTCATCGCTCCGTCCTCTCGAGCGTGGTCCAGCCTTTGGCTGTAAACCCGTCGCTCGTCTCGACCACCATCTCCACGAACCACGGCTTGCCCTGCCCAAGCCAACGTTCTTCTCAGCCGTCTACTTTACTGCACGGTCTCTTCACCCATGTCTTCCTTCTCCTCCCTCCCTTTTTTTTATTACAAAATTAATTCCAAGAGTGGGCGGCACAGAGGTGCAGAGACGTAGCGCTGTCGCCTCACAGCTAGAAGGTCCCAGGTTCGGTTCCCGATTCGGGTGTCTTTCTATGTGAGGCTTACGTGTTCTCTCTCTCCCCATGTCTGCGTGGGTTTTCGCCGGGTACTCCGGTTTCCTCCTACCGTTTAAAAACACGCTGCTGCCTAGGTTAATTGACCCGCTGAGTAAGTTGCCCCTCCCCCCAGCGCCCTGCAATGCACTGGCGTCACACCCCAAGCATAGCCCCACCTTGCGCCCTCTATCTGCCGGGATAGGCTCCGGCCCCCCGCGACCCTGTACGGGTATCGACGATAATAATAATAACAATAATACATTTACAGAGCACTTTTCACCCGAGGGTCACAAAGCGCTTCACAGAGCTGCGGAGAGATGTTGATGATGATGAATTCGGAGCGTACAGGCCTGTCCACGCTTCTCTGCCGCGCCTGTCAGCGCGCGTTCCCCGTTGCTGTCAGCCGCCACGCGTGTGTGACCCGTTTGTCATAACAGGTAACGGATATCGGAGTAAGATGCTCCTCTCCTGGTACGTGCGCAAGTCGCGTCTCTGTGCTGAAGCGCGCGTACAGGGGGGTGGGGGGTGAGTCGTTTGACCGACGAGAAAAGGTTTGTTTTTGTTTGTGCACTGAATTGAACACCATTGATTTATTAACCTGGGTGCAGCGGTGAGTCTATTGTGTATTTATTGAAGTTTTGAAGGAACCGTGGAGCTCGGCAGTTATTTTTTTATCTGTTGTTCAGCGGAGACGGGTAAGCAAGTTGCAACATATCAGGGCATGGGGGTGGGGGCGATTTAATGAGGACAATTGCCCGAGGCAGCAGCATGTCTTTAGGACTGTGGGAAAAAACCGCAGTACCCGGCAAACAACCCACGTGGACCCGGGGCGAACACGCGAACTCCACACAGAAAATTGATAGCACCCGAGCCGTGAGGAGCCAGCAATACTCCCTGAGCCACAGTGAGCCAAGTCGTTTGCGGGTGAGTAGACTTTTGACTTTCAAGTCCAATTTTATAGCTCTTTCGAGCAAACTACCAACAACAAAATATTCCAGATACACAATCTACAATATGTACAATCATTTACACCACCCGTGACTCACATCCCCTTCAATACAGTTTATAATTTATCACGCGCGCACATTCAATTCGATTCGAATAAAGACAAACCCCTACCCAGAATGACAGCAAATTATTACCAGCAGTGGCTCCACTCTGTACCATATTTCCACTCATGTTTCCCTGCGTCACGGGGTCGCAGGATGAACAGGAAGATTTAAACCTTCTCGGAGAGTGGCTGCCGAGGAATAATAATTCTCTGCTGCAGTGCCTGAAGCTTTTGGTGCAACAGCAATTTCAGTGCTTTTGGTAAAGCGACTTGTGCTTTATCCAGATATGTATATACTCACATTTGCCATATGTATTACATACGAGGATTGTCATTATGGGCGGCACGGTGGCCCAGTGGGTAGATCTGTCGCCTCACAGCAAGAAGGGCCCGGGTTCGAGTCTCGGCTCGAGTGCCTTTCCATGTGGAGTTTGCGAGTTCTCTCCGCGTGTGGCTTAACGCCAAGCACTCCGGTTTCTTCCCACAGTCCAAAAAACATGCTGCTGCATAGGTTAATTGGCTTGCAGACTAAATTGCCCGCAGTGCCCGGTGATTGACTGACGTCCTATCGTGGGTATATCCCTACCTTGCGCCCTGTGTCTGCCCGGATAGGCTCCGGCTCCCCGCGACCCTGTACAGGACTAAGCGGTTTCTGACAATGAGATGAGATGGGAGGAACGCGGAGTGCCCGGCGAAAACCCACACGGACACGGGGAGGACGATAAATAAATATGATTAAGGAATTTGCCGTATTGAAATGGTCACCGCAAAGGGCTAATGTGGTTAGCGAGCGCCTATTAAGGCCGATATGTATGGTGTGGCCAACTTCACGCCCGCCTGCCTTTGTCTCCCCGAAGGCGATGTTCACTCATGGAACCAGGTACTCATTTAAGGCTGAGTCGACCTAGGGTACGCCGAGGACCGGTTAAAAAAATTTACTGCTGCTATTGATCGTGAGCGAGAATCGAACTCAGGTGGCCGGCTTAATAACACAGCGCATCAGCCGCTTCTGTACGCACTGCTATTTATAGACTGCGCACTCAGCAGCCCTTTATATTCTGATCATTATTATAATAAATCATATTGGTTTCGTTATAACGAGCCTCCACCGACGGCGTTGTGGCACGATTGCCTGCGGATGTATGTGTTCTATCGATGTAAATTTAACTGCATCGAGCGGCTCTTTCAGGATAGCCGTTTCGTGTGCTCCTCCTCTCTCCTTCGCGACGTTTCGCATCCCACGTTGGAGGCATCGTCAGGACCTGCATCAATTTATAATTCAACAAACGCCACCCTCCCCCCCACACCTCTGCCCTCCCCCACCCCCAACCTCATGTAAGCCTAAAACATCCAGCAGTGGATTAATAAACGCTAGTGGAAAACAGTTACACAGGTACGCGCGTAATCACTGACACGCACGCACGCACGCACCGCTCGCTGTCAGATGCGCGTGCGTGAGCAGCCACTAGCATCGAGTGTCGATAGATCAACGTCTGTTGCTAAAGTACCGGCGGCACATCTGACCGGGCGGGCAGTGAACACTAAACGCTTTGAACGAGAAGAGGAGGAGCCAGTGACCTTTCGACGAACAACATTCATTTCTCATCAGAGGCACGGTGACAGGACAACGAAATACAGTACGAGGCGGTTGCCATAGACACCCATCGGTCAGTCTTCACCCAGTCGTAGGTTGGCAGCGGTAGCGCTGCCGCCTCGTAGCAAGAAGGTCCTCGGTTCGATTTCCTGCTCAGGCGACGCCTTTCTGCTTGGAGTTTGCGGGTTCTCACCGTCTCCGCGTGCGTTATCGCCCGGTAGCCCGGTTTCCTCCCGCAGTCCTAAAACATGCCGCCTGGATTAATCGTCCTGACTAATTTGTCACCGGTGCCATGAGATGTTGTGCATTTGCTTACCCCTCCGCGCTGGGCAATTGTTGAAAAGAGCTAGGTAACATAGCGGGTCATTCCAACTTTAACTCACTGATTATTTTGCGAGAGAAAAATCGACACTCAGATTTCGAATTCTCCGAATTTATTTCTTATTGTGTCGGATTCATACTCAATCATGACGAGAAGGAAATGCCACGTTGCTGATCTGCTGTTCTTATGTCGCTGTTGCTGCTGACGTGCCATTCTCTCCACAGCTCTGTGCAGCGCTTTGTGACCCTCGGGTGAAAAGCGCTCTAGAAGTGCAATTGTTATTTTTGCCAAATATTTTGCCACAAAAGTTGTCACGTGACGCCGCGTGACGTCACTTTTGTTGAGGGTACAATGTCTAGCGAATGTTGGCGCTGGCTCACCGCGCTAGAAGCCTTCGCCTCGCCTCCCTCCACGGTTTCCTCGTGCCTCCAAGTCGTCGCATCTTCGAACAAATAAATGCCTTGGACATTGAACGAACGTCGTGTGCGTTAATCATTTCAATATCGAACCCGGGACCTTCTTGCTGTGAGGAGGCGACAGCGCGACCCCCACTGGGCCACCGCGCCGCCCGTTTGAAAAACTCCTGCAAAATAAAATCAGAAAATGCCAAAAAACACGACCGCGAACCCAGAACCGGTTCACCCGCCACTCGCCACTGATATAATCCGTGGTCGGGATCGAACTCAGGAGACTGGATTTAACGAGCCTACTAAAATTAATCTTGCGATTTTTTCTGAAGCAGAACGTTTTGTACGGACGCGCATAAATGAATAAATGATGTACAATTGGAGATCAAAATAACCACCGTTGGGGCTTTAATTATCCGTACATTAATAGTTCCGTGCAGTATATAATCGTGTGTTGTTATTGCATGTGGGGAGCGGTGGCGCAGTGGTTAGCGCGCTGTGCTATCATTCACGCTCACGACAAACACCAGTGAAGATTTTCCAAACCGGTCCCGAGCATCCCTTAGGTTAACTCAGTCTCCAATGAGTACCTGGTGTGATAAATATCACCACCAGGGAGACAAAGGTGGCCGGGCGTGGTGTTGGCCACACACCTCCTTCGCGTGTCATGCTCGCCTTTATAGGTGCTCGCTAATAGCACTTGACCCTGATGTCTGTTAAAGCTATATGGGGGGGGTTGTCTTATTCCGTGTGTTGTGCTGCGTGTTTGGTAACGCAGATCAGGGATTTGCATGCACGTTGTGACGTATGGGTTCCAATCAATGCACCATCATAATTATCAATAACCGCTTAATCCTGTACAGGGTCGCGGGCGGCCGAAGCCTATCCCAGCAGACAGAGGGCGTAAGGCAGGGCTATGCCAAGGGCGTGACGCCACTACATCGCAGGGCACTGGGGGGCGGGGGGGGGCAATTTCCTCAGTCGGCCAGTTAGCCTAGGCAGCAGAGTGTCATTGAACTGTGGGAGGAAACTGGAGTACCTGATGAAACCCACGTGGATACGGGGAGAAAGCACGCAAACTCCACACAGAGAGGCACCTGACCTGGGCATCGAACCAGGAATCTTCTTGCTGTGAGCCCCGCTGATGAAATATCCTGTACACACGACAGGACAAAGGTGTCCCCTTATGTTTCATGCCGTATGTCACTTTATATATGCACTGTTAGCGAGCACCTGTTAAGGCCGACTTTACCCCTCACCCATTGCATGGGCTCTGTCTTTCTTAGCTTAAAAAAGTTTCTTCACTTCATTTCCTTTGCACTGTTACAGCTCTTCATTTACACTAATTTGACTTTTATTACTTTACTAGAACTCGTCATCATTTTTGTGCCGCACAATTTTGAGTGTTACTGTTTAATTTACGACCATAGTTAAGGTTTCATATCTGGACAAATTGGTGCTGCGAGTTCGTTTATCTGCCTTATGATTTCAAACGTTGTTACGTTCCTCAGTTCGGAACGTTTGTTATATTGTAGGGATTCCGCACCCACAGACTTAAACTCAAAGAGGCGCGGTGGCGCAGTGGTTAGCGCAGACGCCTCACAGCAAGAAGGTCCCGGGTTCGAGTCTCTCGGCTCCGGTGCCTTTCTGTGTGGAGTTTGCATGCTCTCCCCGTGTCCGCGTGGGTTTTCGCCGGGTGCTCCGGTTTCCTCTCACAGTCCAAAAGCATGCTCCTGGATAGGTTGATTGGCTCGCAGACTAAAATTGTCCCGCAATGCCCGGCGATGGACCGGCGTCCCGTCGTCGGGTGTATTCCTGCCTTGCGCCCTATGTTTCCGGGATGGGCTCCGGCTTCACCGTGACCCTATATAGGATTAAGCGGTTTCAGATAATGAGATGAGATGAGTATTTTCTGCTGTAATAATAAATATCTACCCATACAGTATACGCGGGCGCGTATACTGTACTATATAAGCAGTGAAACACACAATCAAGGCCTGCGTGGATATTCGTCGGATACTCCGGTTTCCTCCCACAGTCCAAAGACACGATGCCGCCGCGGCTGCTGTTACGTTAATTGGCCCGCCGACTAAATTGCTCCCGGTGCCGTGCGACGGACCGGCGCTCCGTCCTCGTCATAGTCCTGCCTTGCGCCCTGTGTCCACCGGGATCGGCTCCGGATCTCCGCGACCCAGCACATGACGGAGCGGGTTCCCTGGGAACAAACGAACCGAGCGACGCAAACAGACTGCGCGCGCAGGAGTCGCACCTTGCTTCGTCAACACGCGTCCGAGCGTCAGCGAGCAAATCACCCCCCTTTCATTTTGCCGTCAAGCGAACGAGAGTACAAAGGAGCGCCCGTTGGCGCACAAAGACGCCTTGTCGCGAGCCGCGCCGGCTCGCAGGTCGGGTGCGGTGGACAAAACGCGG
>JAZEWT010000019.1:5538001-5552382 GCA_036362905.1 Mordacia mordax | reverse complement strand
CCTATCTCCACCCCCCACTACCCCTCCCCCTCACCATACTGGCAAAGTGGCCAGTTTACGGGTGACCAAGTTCCAAGAGTGTAACACGTTATTCTGACGTCATGACGAGGGCCGAACAGTGCTGGAGCGGGTCGTTGGTACTAGTGTAAAAGTAGGCATCTAAAGCTGCAATGGCGTTAACGTTTCAAAAAAAGAAATCAATATGTGGGAAGTTAAACTGAAATAGAACACGAAAGCCTTAACGCTGTGTGGACGACATTTGAGCTTATGAAGGATTCGACCTGTACCTCTCATTGCAGACATACATACATATATGCATACAAACACTGACTCCATTATATATAGATTGTATATAAGAGTGAAAGACATGTCCCTTCTCAAGTAAGCCACTAGTAAAAGCGTTACATTCTCACGAAACAGTGCGCGACGAGTCTATCCATAGAACAACCACTAGTGACATCTCTCCCCCCCCTACACAAACCGATACTCATTTTATCCACCCCGAAGGCATGATGAGTGCAGTGAACCCGCCATCAAGTTTTTCTTCTTCTTAAACTCCATTTCAACGACTCATTCTGCCGCACGCTCCATCACTCGCTCCTCGACTCATCCACCCCCCACCAGCCGTGTGTATGTATATATAGGGGCTATATATGCATGTGCGTGCGTGAGCAAACGCTCGTGCACTTTGGCCATACGTGCGTCATGGAAACACTACATTGCCTATAAACCGCGCTCCAATACAAGAGTTGATCTTTCGGCTTCCTCCTAAATCACTTTAGGGCAGCCGGTATCACCGATTTATGGCCCTCTGCACGATTGTGGGCTATGGAGAGCGCCTGCCATTCGGCGTTATTTTGGATTCCTGGTCAGTTGGGCTGGCCCTTGCCCCGAGCACGGTGACGACGGACGTGGTGGGTCGGTGGCCACGGTAGATCTCAGAGCGGGGCGCTCTGTGTGGAGGCCGATGCGGTGCTGGGTCGGTGGCCACGGTAGATCTCAGAGCGGGGCGCTCTGTGTGGAGGCCGATGCGGTGCTGGGGTCGCTGCCCGCGTGTCCGGCTCGAGAACCAAAAGTGGGACAAAGATAAGCAACTGCAGAGGTTAACCGTACAGGCATAACAGGCTGCTGTCAGCGAGTAGCGCCAATAAAGGCCGGCACGACACACGATTGGGGTGGGCTGGTCAGCACAACGCACAGCCGCCTCTGTCTCCCTGGTGGTGATGCTCACAGTCCGCACTTGTTAGTCGTTCGAGGCTGAGTCGACCTAGGGGAGGCCAAGGAACGGTTCCGAACGTCATCAACGGCATTATCGCCGCGAGTCGGAATCGAACTTGGGACGCAGGGTTTATAGTGCCAACCACAATATTACCGCAAAGACAATGCCGCTTACAGCCGTAACGCACGAACCGAACATCTATAAAGCTCTGCGTGAGATAAGAATAATAATAGCACTTTTATGGGGCCTTTCACCCGAGGGTCACAAAGCGCCGCACAGAGCTGGAGAGCGGCAGAGAGATGGCGTGACCTTACCCGTAGAGCAAAGATCTCAACAGCCCAGTGGACCGCAAACCAATACGCCTATGGAGCATCGGCAAGGTGACGCGCGATGCTGTGTGGAGTTTACATGTTCTCTCCCCGTGTCCGAGTGGGTTTTCGCCGGGCACTCGGGTTTCCTCCCACAGTCCAAAAAACATGCTGCTGCATAGATTAATTGGCTTGCAGACTAAATTGCTCTCAGTGCCCGGTGATGGACTGGCGTCCCATCATGGGTATATCCCTGCCGGAATAGACTCCGGCTCACTGCGACCCTGTTCAGGATTAAGCGGTGCTGACAATGAGATGAGATGGGATTATTATTATTATTATTTAGCAGACGCACATATGCAGGGCAACTTGCATCATCATAGAGGTAATAATAATAATAATAATTCTATTTCTAGAGCGCTTTTCACCCGAGGGTCACAAAGCGTTGCACAGAGCTGAGGAGAGAACGGCCGCGTCAACAACAGAACGGCAAATGTAGTGAGGAAACCACAGAGGGGCGAGGAGAAGGCAGCAATGCATTCAGCCGGCGTCAACATTTGCCAGACACTGCGTTATTTTATGGTGTTATCGGCCAATGAATTAATGAGTATATATTTTTTAGATGTGAGCCGAAACCGGAGAACCCAGAGGAAACCCACGCAGAACAGGGGTACAACATACAAAGTCCACACGGAAAGGCGCCCTAGGCGGTAATCGATCCGCCTGTGGCATGCCTCGCCCATATATACCACGGCAATGTGAGCTAACGATATACGGTCCTCCAACCAAATTCATTCTTGAGAAACATTGACTTTGATTGATGTGGGTTTGTCACGGCTCGATACCGGATGATTTCTTTCCAAACATTTTTTTTCTTGCTAGCCCTGTCGAGAGAGGGAGAGGGACAAAGCGCTCGACACAGCTGTCCCGAAAGGACAACTTTGGAAAGCAATCGTCATGTTGGAGTTTAGTCCTAATGAAATTGTCACGTTGTAATGATGTCGGTTTTCACGGCTCGATGCATGACGATTGCTTCGGAAAGCTGCTCTCTCGGCACAGCCGCGTCGATCGCTTCCTCTCTCCACTTCGCGACGTTTCGCCTCACGTTAGAGGCATCCTCAGGCGCACACGCACACTGCAATCATCAATTCTCACATTCGTTTTTTCTTGGGAAATGAATGAGAATGCCTGAGAACTGCATGTTGACCGCTGATAAATACTCACGCGGCATGTGTTCAGACTGCGGGCAATCGGAGCAGATGACTCGAGACACAAATAGAGGCACGGGTTCAAACAGATGGCAGGGAGCGATACGACGAGATACTGTTTATTGCCCTGAAGGTTAAACGCAGGATCTTGAAAATAACATTTCGCTTAATTGCGCTTAGAGTCCAACGTTGCTTGGTCAGGAGGTAGAATTCGTGCGCCCAGATTTCTCCGATGTTTGTGCCAACTCCCGGATTTCTGGACAAAAGACGGCGCTGCGGTAAATCGAGGCACAATTCAATGATAACAGAGTGAATTTACGTCTTCTCGTCAGAGACAGTCTTTAAGCTTGTCGATATTCCTGGCGACTAGAAACGCTGGTAATACTTTGGACATCAGCTTCGACACAATGGTCCTGATAAACAACTCCACCCAGAGTCCAGCTTACCCGCTTGTGGTTCGGCGACAAAATCCACCGATTGCAACGTCTCGGCTCATCAAGTCGATGCCTGGAGCTCACAACCTCCGGTTGACCATTTCCTGCAGAATGTTTTTTTTCGAGCAACAGTGAACAGTGTCAACAAAACACGCAGCGCAGGTCAAAGCACAAAGTTTCATGGCGCAGACGCCAGCGGCCGAGAGTCGCCAGCAAGCCAGGAGCGGATTCGCCTCGGCAAACACGAGGCTTTAGGAGGCGGGGGGGGGGCATAGCAATGGCAATGTCCACGATGCAACTTCGTACGCTGATCACAGCCCGCGGCGAGCGATGTGCGGGGGCGCGACGTGGATTTCGCCCATGAGATTGGCTCAGCCTTTAAACGGTGGCCGGTGTGGAGAGTTAAACATTAAACGTCGGCACTGGGTGAGAGACACCTGTGGATGGGCACGATTATTATTACGCAAGCCCCAAT
This sequence comes from Mordacia mordax, assembly GCA_036362905.1. Classification (NCBI taxonomy): domain Eukaryota; kingdom Metazoa; phylum Chordata; class Hyperoartia; order Petromyzontiformes; family Petromyzontidae; genus Mordacia; species Mordacia mordax. Next base: position 5,548,738 of record JAZEWT010000019.1, on the reverse strand, counting down.
GCATTCCACTCTGGCTTCCAAAGGTGCTCGCTAACAGTTCGCGCACTTAGAATCTGTAACGCTAAGCGATGGATATTTCTCATCTCATTATCTGAAACCGCTTAATCCTATATAGGGTCACGGTGAACCGGAGCCTATCCCGGAAACACAGGGCGTAAGGCAGGAAAACACCCGACGACGGGACGCCAGTCCACCGCCGGGCATTGCGGGACAATTTTAGTCTCCGAGCCAATCAACCTATCCAAGAGCATGCTTTTGGACTGTGGGAGGAAACCGGAGTTTCGTTGGCGTCAATCTTTACGCGTGCGCGTACGTGTGTACTTGTGTGCGTGCGTGCGTGTGCGTGCGGTAGTGCAGTGCTGAGCGTGCTGCGCTATGAATCCAGCGGCTCGAGTTCGATTCCTGCTCACGGCCAAGACCAGTGACGATTTTCTGAACAGGTCCTAGGCCTCAAACAAGCAGCTCGCGCTCTGTGTAAACAACGCCACTAGGGAGACAAAGACGGCCGGGCTTTGTGCTGGCCACCCAACCCCTCGGGCTGGCCACCCAACCCCTCGTATTCCGTGGCGGCCTCCGTATGGTGCTCGCCAAACAGCACTTGACCCTCCAGTCTGTTACGGCTATACGGGGGATCATTGTGTTTACTCGCAGCCGTGCTCCCACAGTTAGAACCGGTCTCAAAGAGCCACCGCACCTCCGCTAGGCCAGCGACCACCGCATCAACCGCTGCCTCCCCCCTGCCCTCCACCCCGTGTTTTTCTTTGGTATCAGCTGCCGGAGCGGAGTACGGGACGGTCATAGCCCGAAGCGGGCCGCGCTCCGCTGCCAAAGTCGCTGCCAAAGCCACCCAGGTCACGACAACTTCTGCTGCGCGTTTGCGTGTGAGCGCGATGAGAGCGGTGCGGGCGAGGAGTGCACATCGAGCGGTGCAGGTTGAGCGGTGCAGGTCGAGCGGTGCAGGTCGAGCGGTGCAGGTTGAGCGGTGCAGGTTGAGCGGTGCAGACGAGCGGTGCAGGTTGAGCGGTGCAGGTCGAGCGGTGCAGACGAGCGGTCAACAATTTCACGCGGGCTGCTGGAACATTTCTAGCGGTCTCCGTTAAAATCGAGAGATAATTCCAAAAAAGATGAAATCATAAGTGAGGATTTAAAGTGTCTTCGCTCTAAAATAAAGGCGATCGCTCACTGCCATGCGACACACTGCGTTTGGTGGGGAAACTCTGCACCGGCAAGAACGTGGAAATGTGGAAATTCATCCGTAGGCTCAGAGCCATTCATGGAGGGGAGTGCCGTGAGCAATCCGCAGCTGGATGAATGCCTCCAAAAACCGTGACTCTGCTCAAGGCCTTTTAGTGTAACCTCACCTGAGCTGAGTGTATCAACAGCTGTATGCCCTCTCCATCACCTGTCACTCCATCGTCTCTGCTGAACCCGTGCACCACAAGGCTCGCAAGCTTTTAAGATTTTAATGGTAATTTATATTACTATACTAATGTAGGTTTTCAAAAGCTGTTCTTTCGGGGTGGCCATGTCGGGCGCTCCTCTTTTTATCATTCGCGACGTATGGCCTCCGACACAAGAGGCAACTTCAGGCGTTCCTCCAACGTGAGAGGCGAAACATCGCGAAGGAGAGAGAAGGAGCGCTGGGCACGGCTATCCAGAAAGAACAGCTTTGGAAAGCAATTATCAATTTATATCACTTATAAATTAGGGCATTATATACCAGGTGTTGGTGCTGCTGACAAATAGATGTGAAACGTTTATTTATTTCGTGACAATGTTTGATGGCGTGTGTTTGTCATTAATCTCAGTCGGTCAGTCCATAGCACCTGTCAACGAGCCTTCGACGCTTCACGTGCCCTCAAGGTGCGGCTGTCCTGGTACAAGCACCTTGGTGATGTCGCCGCCATTTAGTGGCAAGCGACGGCTGTTGTTGTTGATGTCAATAAAGCAACCGTACACGATATGAGTGTTTTGACAAACATCCAGAACTGTCACCAAACTTCATTCATGTCGGTTGAAGTGGCCGTGCACGGGCGTTCGCACGACTCAAATGCACCCACCTGCAGTCAGCGATGGCAACTTCCGCTCTGGTCCGTGGCCAAACGATGAATTCTAAATCAAACGCAACCGTGGGCTTAAGGATCGGAAAGCACGGTCAGCGCGACTGGGGACTGTCTAACCGAGGCTATTCATCGGGAAACGTGTCGCCGAGTCTCGAGCCGCGTTACTCGCTGCGCTCAGGTTGTCGCAGCCAGCGTTGCGAGTCATCGTTCTCCACCACCTGACGCACAATCTATTCGTGAGTCTGACTTGACCCGTTATTCTGACCTGACCCCTGGCGTCTGATCTGACCCCTGAGTGATCGAAAGTTTTAACAGCCCACCGATTGTCACTGTTTCGGTTCACGCCGCCCAAGTCCGAAAACAATTCTCAAGCCTGAGTGGTGAAGTTTCGCTTGAAATCAGTCAGAGAGTATCGACGCAGGATTCCACGGCTCGGGGTATGAGACACGCTCTCAACAGCTGCTCTTTTCGGGATAGCCGTTCAGGATTTTCCGAAAATCGCGTTCAATGTTTCCGCACGTTTCACTTGTCTGTTGTGGTTTGGTGATGTTGCGTCTATCCTGGCAAAGCTGTGTTGATAGTTCGGATTTAGATTATCGGCGATGGACTGGCGTCCCGTCGTCGGGTGTATTCCTGCCTTGCGCCCTGTGTTTCCGGGATGGGCTCCGACTCACCGTGACCCTGTATAGGACTAAGCGGTTTCAGATAATGAGATGAGATTTAGATTGTCACATTAAGAGCACCGACAGTGTGAATCAGATGCAAAAATGCTGTCCAAAAACGCGTTCGAACACGATTACTTTTTTTTTCCCCAGAAAGATCATAACATACGCATCCGCCAGTTAAGTGTATAGCCCAATCCACTGCTGGATGAGGGCCTTCCCACGGCACGTGGACTCTACAGTGGGATAGTTTTACGTAGCCACAACGGCCAACGCTAATCGGTCAAGACAGAGAGCGTGGCACAAGCGCAGTACAACAATGTTGCTGCACTGCCGTCTCGCTCACACAGCAGCAACAGCAGCGGCAAGAGCCTTTAACAACCTGTTTGGCACATTGGCGATCCGACCGCCCATCACGCGCCGAGGTAATTTGATCGTTCGCAATTTAGCAGCGGCGGAAGTCAAAAATAAGGTATTTGTGAAAGTGGTACGATGACATATATCGGGCGCAACTATCTCATCTTCACCCACTAGTTACATAAGCAGCTACTAGCCCAATGGAGAGCACCAATGCATCACTGATAATTTTGCGTTAAAAATGTTAGTTGAAAGTCAGATCGTATTTTTAACATTGTTCTGCAACGACTTGTATATATATTTTTTAAAGTTACTGTTGCTGATTTTAACGTTCTAATGTCGTTGTTGTTCACGTGCCGTTCTGTCCGCAGCTCTGTGCAGCGCTTTGTGACCCTCGGGTGAAAAGCACTCTATAAATGTAATAATAATTATTATTGTTAGTATTATCCTGGGCAGGCCAGAGCGAGGGCTTCGCCCAAGCGAACTGGGTCCGGAACGACTGCAGTGAAGCCCAGTGAAAGATTGCGTAAAGCGTAAGGACCTGAATATGGGAGAGCCGGTGGCACCGTGATTAGCGCTGCTGCCAACAACAACAGCACCCGTCATTCGCAACTAAGTTGCGGTGACGGCACCACGGCGCCTGTGCCAGGCCATGTGCACTTTGAAGCCACGTGAAGCATCGAAGGCTTGCCGAGAAGAGGTGACGGGGCAGACAAAGGTGGTATGGGTTGCCTGACTGATATTACTGGCAGATGCCAGACCACCTGTGATCACTACTGTGCCAACTTGCTATGTTTCATCCGCCCGGCGCTCCGCTCGTTGTTGTGAGCGTCGCTCCTTTACCCTCCGTTGTTGTTGGAAGGAGACTACCTCTAATTGCAATGTAGCGTCCTTCATGTTCCTCTTTCACAGAAGTCGATCTTAATACCGCAGGTACCAGTTTTCAGCACGTCCACTCAGCTCCAGGTCCTCCTGTGCCAGACCAATCCATCTCTTCTCCAGTACGTGCCGCGTCCATTTAGCCCCCTCTATGCGGCCAAACAGAAGCTGCCTCGGCACGCGGTAGCTGAGTATGCGGACTACATGACCCAGTCACCGGAGTCTTGCCAGCCGGAGACGTTCACCTATGGGACCCTATCCAGATATTTGAACAATGTGAGTTCCTCACACAATCCAATCTGCTCAAACGCAGGATGGCTCGTGAGCAGGCCAGTCGTAAAATGTCAAATCGGCGCAGATGTTCCACCAAGAAGATCCACGTTTCGCAAGCATCGAGACGAGAGGACATTATTGCAACCAAGAAGACCCCAAACTTAGTGTGGATCGACAGGCCAGACATCTTCCACAGAGCGTTGCACAGCCGATGAATAGACAACGCTGCCAGACCGGAGCCGGCCATAAGCACACTGCCTAGGTATGTAAACTTCTCCACCCTCCCCACACCTGTCCCATAACTCATGGAGAACTGATTGAGTGGAGTGTTTGGTGGCACGAATGATCCAAGCAGGTGCTTGGTTTTGGTGGGGCTGATGGTAAGACCACACCTCTTTGTGGCAAGCAGAGCCCCCAACTCCTCAAGGAGAGCGGAAATCGTCAAATCGTTGGCATACATTACATCGTTGGCCAGTAGAGAGCCATCCCTTGACCGCACCCGGGCATAGATCAGCCTCCCATTGTACCTGTACCAGATGGAATTTCTACTGATATATCAATAGAAGACTTCTCGAAATATTTGATCAAAAATATGTTAAATAAAGTAATAGCCAGAGGGCAACCCTGTCTCACACCAAGGTGAACAGGAAATGGCTCTGACTCATAACCACGTAGCTTCACGCGGGCTTGCCCATCCTCATGAAGGTCCTTAATGACTGTCAGCACAGTCAGGGACCCCGAAAGCACGAAGAACAACCCACAGCCCTGGCCTATTGATAGTATCGTAGGCCTTAACCAGATCAATAAAGCAGAGATACAAAACCTGCTGGAATTCTGTACACCACTGCTGCAGCAGCCGGACAGAGAATAGAGCGTCTGTGCAGGACAGCCCCAGATTTAAAAAAACCACTGGGGTTCTACAAGTCTCTCCTGAGCGTGTCTGGTGAGGCATTGTTGAAGGATCCTTGCTAGGACCATTCCCGGCACACTGAGGAGCCAGATTCCCCTGAAGTTATGACAGTTGCGTCCTCCATGGCTGACGAACTACTTCCGATCGCAGAGGTAGGAGCTCAGCCAATGCAGGGCACAGCCAGAGACCCGTATGCCCTCCAGTCGCTCAAGTAAGGTAGGGTTGTTAACGGTATCAAAGACAGCAGTCATGTCCAGGAGGACAAGAGTACTTGGCAACCATTTATCAGCTGCGACAAGTAGGTCATTGACTCCTCTGACCAGAGCAGTTTCAGTACTATGGCCGAATCTGAACCCATATTGGAATGGATCGAGGAGGTCATTGTTGAGAACGTGTTTCTGGAGTTGCAAGGCTACTGCACGTTCAAGGAACTTAGATAGGGATGGTAGATTTGAGATGGGGCGATAATTATCAGTCACAACTCTCGCACAATGTGAACGTGTCTGGGTTATGACAGTATTATGTGCGAGTATAAACTGTATGTGAGCGCGCGTGTGTGTGGTGTACAAAGACAAATCCAATGGGCAGCCGTAGTGTAGCGGTCAGCGCGGTGCGCTACAATTCCAGCAATGTCCCGAGTTCGATTCCCGTTCACGGCCAACACCAGTGACGATTCGCAGAACCGCTCCTCCCCTAAGTCGACTCAGCCTCAACTGAGTACTACGGTGAGTAAATACCGCCACTAGGAAGACAAAGACGTTCGGGCGTGGTGATGGCCACAGACCCCCTCGAAAGGTTTGCCGTCCTGCATAGGCGCTCGCTAACGGCACTTGACCCCATTGTCTGTTAAGGCTATACGGGGGACTTTGTCTTTGTGTGCGTACGTTGCTCACATGTCATGGCACGTACACGTGTGCGTATGAGACACACCGTGTGTGTATTCACCATCTGTGACAATGTGCACTTGTGCAAATATACACATATAGAAATAGAGTGTGCTGTAGTGAGAGAGCATGTATCATTGTGTTTACAATTGGTCGTACATACAGAGACACCCGCAAATTCTGTACATTCTCTCTGTGTACCACGGAGTTTGTGTTACCGCGTCCGCACAAGCGAGTGTGGCGGACATAATTGTGCCAGGTGCACCATGCATTATCACCATCATCATCTTGGCATTATTTACTTGCACCAGAACTGTTCCCTCTGTTAGGTCGACTCAGCATGAGAAAGGAAGGTCAGTGAAATGTGGTTACTGGTAGTAGTGCATGCTTGGCACCGAGACACTGTGTACTGGGTGTGGTTCTAACCGCAGCGCCACACCTCTCCCCAAATAGATGCTCGCGGACAGCACTTGCCTTGCCAGTTGATACACATTAGACCGCAAATTACGTCCTGTGTTGAGGATATACTTTCTAAAGTACTTTGTAAAGGTGATGGTAAATTTCAACGAGGAGCGGCGACGTGGGGCAGCGAGTAGCGCTGCCGCCGCAAAGCAACAAGTGCCCGAGTTCGATTCCCGGCTCGGGTGCCTTTCTGTGTGGAGTTTGCGAGTTCTCTCTCCCCGTGTCCGCGTGAGTTTTCGTCGGGTACTCCGCTTTCCTCCCACCGTCCAAACACACGCTGCCTGCTGAGTAAATTGCCCCTAGTGCCCTGCGATGTACTGGCGTCACATCGTGGGTATAGCCCCGCCTTGCGCCCTATGTTTAACGAGATAGGCTCCGGCCCCCCACGACCCTGTACAGGACTAAGCGAGTACTGATAATAATCAGTTTTCGCTTATAGTCTTGTATCGCACTTTCATCGTAAAAGTTACATTTTTTAATCCCAATGGGTTCTCACAAGCGTAAGGTCTGTTTACAGACTCGATGAGGAGCGGTGGTGCTGCGGTTCGCGTCGCACTGCTCGACGAGCACGAGCAGCCGAGTTCGAATCCCGCTCACGACAAACAATCGTGGTGGACATTGACTCACCGTTGGGCCTCATCTAGTTCGACCCAGCCTGAAGTGAGTCCCTGGCCCTGGGGAGAGTTCGTAATACGGGCGTGGTACTGGGAACGGAGGCGCGATGGGTCACGCTGCCACCTCACAGCAACAAGGTCCCGGGTTCGATTCCCGGCTGGGGTGCCCGTGTGGAGTTTGTGCGTTCTCTCCCTGTGGTGCCTACGTAGATCACCGGGTACTCCGGTTTCATCTCCACGGTCCAAAGGCGGCACGCTGTCTAGGTCAACCTTCCTGATCAAACTGCCAGTTGACAGTTGTCCAGTGGAGAGGTGATAGCCTCTCCACTGAAGAACCGTCAATGAAGCTCTTGTTAACAGGCTGGGAGGGTTTAGCAAGTTACAACATCTCAGGGCAACGGAGCGAATGTTATCGGAACAATTCACGGTGGCGCATTGAATAGCGATGTCACATCACATCAAGAAGCTACCCCCCGCCCCCCGCGATCCTGTACAGGATTAAGCGGGTATTGATAATGAATTAATTAATTTGATTTATCTTGGGCGGTAGCGTGTCTTTGGACGGTGGGAGGAAACCGGAGTACCCGGCAAAAACCCACGCGCACACGGGGGGAGAGAGGGAGAGAGAACACACAAACTCCACACAGAAAGTCGAGAAGCGAATGCGGGGCCTTCTGGCTGCGAGGGACCACGTGACATCGAGTGACATCACCATCAGTCGTTTCGCGTGAGTATCCAATGGGAGGAAATATCCCTAAATGTTAAATCCGAAGCGCATCTGAAGTACATGCACACGAGCATGACTCGTTATTCATTATTGGTTCAGATCGCATGAGTAAAAGAATTGTGCTCGAGACCCTCCTCCACGTCCTTTCATGATGTTACCATTTTAATAATCGTCGGTGTTGGGTGGAGGAAGGCGCACGACACACACATTCAACTCCCGTGACCCAAAAATAAAATAAAAATAACTCGCGAATCACAACATTTGTCTCGAATTCCTACTGGTTAAATTTAGATACACACGTGTGTTACATAACACGCACACGCTGCGTCACATGTCACTCACACGGTCGACACACGCGTCCACGCGGTACAGTACGCACACGCACACACAGTAGTGGCGAGCTCTGTGGCGGGGTGTACACGCACACACAGTAGTGGCGAGCTCTGTGGCGGGGTGTACACGCACACACAGACACACCTGTGTAACCACACACAGGAGAACACGCGCGCGAGTGCACAACAGCGAGCGCCCCACGTTGTCAGAGGCTCTCGTTGAAAGTCTGCGATTATCTTATGCGGTCCCATCAATCGAGCTACTTGGTGGTGGCACCGCGCGTAAAAACTGTGAGAACGTTTCCCTCTTCCTCAATAACGTTGAGTCCACAATCCATCAAGTTTGCTTCAAATTCCCCACCTGTCACTCAAACCTATGTCCAATCGGACGGTGTGAATGGATTCTAGAGTTGACTGGCAGAGAAAAACTCAAAGCCTTGCGACATCTTCGCAATCTCTCAATCAGTCGGGTTTTTTAAAATTTAATTGGAAATAAGCATTCGAATTAAAGTGGAAAGAACCAATGAGCTTTGTGCTTCTTTTTCACAGTTGTCCAGTGGAGAGCGGTAAGCAAGTTACAGGATGTCAGGGCACCGGGGACAAATTAGACAGGGCAATTAACCTCGGCAGCGTTTCTTTGCACTGTGGGAGGGAACCGGAGAACCCGGCGAAAACCCACGGTAGGCATAGGAAGAACGCGCAAACTTCACAAAGGCACCCGAGCGACGAATCGAACCCGGGCGCTTCTTACTCTCACTCCGCCACCGCACTGACGCATCTCCACCGACCGTGCAGATGTTATCAATCCACCCGGCACCCGCACACGAGCAGACATCATCGCTTCGTCTCCTCTCCGGACGTGGTCGCAGTTGCGTTTCCTGGTTTTGCCAGCGTCATCTCGATTCTTCACTGCCGGCCATCGGTCCTTCGCTTCCGAGATATCTCTGCCCAACTTGCAAGAGCATCTTCCGGGTGGGCTCTCTAGAGTTTCCTCCAGGGCACCGCAAGGCGGTCCACTTGACCCACTTGGGCATGGTCTCCACAGACCACTAGATCGATCACAACCCACCTGTTGTGAATGGTAGCTCTAAGAGAGGCATATCCGCCAGCAGTGGCCTCAGCGTGCTAGTGCAGGGCTGCGCCTTCACCTTTATACCTTCAACCACAACCCATATATATTATTTTCCTGCTTCCCTCAACCTCAACAACCCCTGCCTCTCAAAAAGCACTCATTCTTGAAGCAAACAAAATTTTAACTATCGTCGTAAAATACAACACTGTGTCGTAATCCACAGAAAGCCTCTTTCAAAAAAAAGGAACAGCCTTCATTACTCGTTTTGAGGTTTTAAGACTGTTTGCCTTGTCAGCCGGCTCAAGAACATTAAAGAGTGAAGAGTATATTTAAAAAAATAAATTAAAAAGGGAAATAAACACCAGAAATTTTAGTGCGCTTTAAAAGATCTCTCAGACCTCAGAAACATGTGACCGTGCACGGAGGAGTGGAAACGACCCCGGTCGGACACCGATGCCTTCGTACTAAGCCGGCGAGACGAGCGACAGAACGCCTCCACACATGCTTCTCGGCACGGTGTCCGACGTTTCGCGCTCCGGAGCAAATGAAACGTCGGCGTCCACGCCAGCAAATGCCAGCAAATGCGCTGATGTTGCGAGTCCAACGCCCGCGTGTGACTGCAAGCGCAGGGCTTGATTTCCCTTAAATATATGTTGGTCGGTTTCGACGTTCGTTGCGTCGCAGGAATCCCGCATCTAGAGGTTGCAAGCTCACTGAGAACGTTCTGCTGTAATAATACAGTTCTACGTGTATGCATACGTTAACGTCCGCACTGATTGTACCTGGCTCGAATTCTTCATAAGCGCAAATTCAATCTGCACAACACTAAGAATGATAAATCTATTATCACCTTTACTTGCCGGGCGGCACGGTGGCCCAGTGGGTAGCGCTATCGCCTCACAGCAAGAAGGTCCCGGGTTCGAATCTCTCGGCTCGGGTGCCTTTCTGTGTGGAGTTTGCATGTTCTCTCCCCGTGTCCACGTGGGTTTTCGCCGGGTGCTCCGGTTTCCTCCCACAGTCCAAAAAACATGCTGCTGCATAGGTTAATTGGCTTGTAGACTAAATTGCCCGCAGTGCCCGGTGATGAACTGGCGTCCCATCGTGGGTGTATCCCTGCCTTGCACCCTGTGTCTGCCGGGTTAGGCTCCGGCTCACCTTGACCCTGTACAGGAATAAGCGATATCTGACAATCAGATGAGACCTTTACTTGTCATTGATAACTCTTCTGAAACTTGGGCACTATTTCTGCTTTCACTTCCCGCTTTTGCGCTCGTCCCATCAACCACTTCTTTTACTCTTCCGCCTCTATCCCGCAGTCGGGAGAACGTGTTGCACACTTGAAAGATCGTCCGTGGGGCAGGTACTCTGCTAGTTTAAAATCTTGTGGGTCGAGCGACTGGCTTCTCCCAGCTGCGCGCTCCAGGCATGACTTTCAAGGTGCTCTCGTGTGCTTCTGCTGCGGCGGCTCGGAGGAGGGCCCCCCCGCCCCCCCTCGCCCCCCC
>JAZEWT010000019.1:5508902-5529381 GCA_036362905.1 Mordacia mordax | reverse complement strand
CCCCCCAATGTTGATGTTCATACGTGACCCCAGACACTCATTTAAGCCTGAGTCAACCTAAGGAAGGGCCCCGAACCGGTTCAGTGGTTAGCGATTGTGCGTTGTGAACCCGGTGAACGCGAGAACAAATGTCGAGCCGTGAAATCCCACAGAAAGGCATGAGTTTGAGTCTCAGCCATGGCGAGCATCAATAGCGAAGTGTGATCGAAACCAACCATTGGCTGAATGTAGGAAGCGCTCATTCAGCAGTAGATCAATATTGCGTCATACTCCCTCTGACTTAGCATCCCACGTGGATTACAACTATATCGTGGTGGAGAGGTTTGCATGTTCCAATGAAACCGAGAGCTTTGTCACCTGGAGTCCAGCGCTCGTGCGTCAGGAACGACACCCGACCGTACAGTGCTTCTCCAACACATCCATCGTTGCGGGGCAACCGACCAACCTGAGGCAACCTGGACATCGGTCGCTTGCATCGACAACAGTTCCCATTGCCTTGACGTAACCCATATTGCCCTCTCAAAGCGAACGGCGAATCACGTGTCTGAACAGGCCTGAATGCTCGTCTCCGTGAAAGACCGAGCGCGCAGCTAGCGCCACTACATTCTGCTAAAGGACTGTAAATAAATAATCAGTACAGCTGAGCCTGGGGCTGGGTCGATGGGTTTGTGGAAGGCGCGAGTGGCGGGTGGGGAGTTGTACACTGGTGTGTGGAGAGAAACAGAGAGACAAGAATGGGGGAAGTAATAGGAGAGGAGGGGTTGGGGGGAGCTGAGGGGATAGGAAGGAGAGAGCTGGGAGCAAAGACGCTTTGGAAATTCCAGGGACTAATTGCGCTGCTAATGACGGGGCTCGGGCAATCAGCAGGTAGCGGAGGAATCGCGGGGAACCACGCTGTTCCTGGCGCCCCAATTGCAGGAGAGAAGGTGCCACTTTGCCCTCTTTGGGAATGGGTGACGCGACTGGTGTCGGCAGCGGAGGGGGCAGGGGACGGTTATGTAAGAGTGTAAATCACACGGACAGAGGAGACAAAGACAAGCAGCCCCCCTCCCCCATAGGCTTTCACGGATTGTTGGTGGTGAGTGTGGTGAGTGAGGAGCACGTGCGAAGGGCGAGAGATAGGGTGGCGCACGAGTGGTCGCTGGAGTGGCCAGGGACCGAGCTGATGGCGACACAGCATCAGGTACTCGCGTGAGGCCGAGTCCACCATCGGTTTGACACCGATGTTGACCGCGAGAGGGAATCGAACTCGGTTCACCAGGACCGCTGACACGCACAGATGTGTACACGCGCACGTGTGCACAGCATGAACTCAACTAACGCGCACACGCGTCTGCATCGCGCACGACTAAACGTCTTCTCACGATCCTGCGATGCGACCGGCCATCCGGCACCAGCACGCGAGGACGGACGTCCTCTCGGAGTCATTCCATACCTGGGCTGCCACTCCTTTATTAGTCTTGACCGTCGTCCGTCATCCCTTCTAGCGACGGGGTTCTGCCCAAGGTCACTTTACTGTTCCGAGTAAATTGGACGATGTGCTTAAGCTTGCCGTGTCCTTCCCCCAAACACCCACGAAGACACTTATCCTCACGTTGAGGCAAGAGAAACGTCGCGAAGGAGAGAGCAGGAACACTCAGCGACACGGCTATCCCGAAAGAGCAGGTCTGGAGAGCAACTTTCATCACACATCGTGAGAAACCTTACACCATTGGCGCAAGCGCTGTTCGTAAGATTTGCTCGATAGGAGACTTAAGGTGGATTCAGGAGAGATGGTGGCACATTCTGCACACATCTCATCACTCGTCAGCACCTGCAGGCAGCCGGGGCTCGGAGCTCAGAGACGGGGTGGGGGAGTGGGGGGCGCGGGGGGCGGAGAGGGATCGAGGTATGGACAGGTGCGCTGTTTTCTTTGGGATGAATTGCGTCACGGGCTGAGAATTCTGGTCGTCACACACAGACACAAACACAAAGATCCCCCGTAGAGAGCGAACAGACTAGGGTCAAGTGGCGTTAGCGAGCGGCTATGCAGGTTGACACAGCGCACGCTGAGGCGGGTGACCAGCACCATACCCGGCCGCCTTTGTCTCCCGAGTGGCAATATTTACATACTGAACTAGGTAGTCATTTGAGGCTGAGTCGACCTAGGAGAAGCCCAAGACCAGTTCAGAAAATCGTCGCTGGTATTGGCTATGAGCATAAGTCTAACTCGGATCGCCAGGTTTGTAGCCCAGCGCGCTAACCACTGAGCCACCGCTTCCCATACAACAACAATCGTCATTCGCCGCTGTGACAGTGACGTTACCACGGCGCTTGTGCCAGGCCACATGCACTTTGAGGCCACGTGAAGTGTCGAGAGCTCGCCGAAAGGTGGTCACGGGACAGACCCAGATGCTTTGGGTTTCCTGACTGATATGACTGGCAGGTACACCACCTGTACTCCCTACTCTGCCAACTTGCTGTGTTTTCGCCGCCCACATACGCACATACACACACAGATACACACGCGCGCGCACTGCCGGAACCCACAGGGGTTGTGCCAAGCGTACAGCGATACAAAAACACGGAGTTCTTCTTTCTCGCGGCATGCTGACAAAAGCGTACAGAGTTTTTATTGTCATTTCTGTGTGAGGGCTTCCCCCCCCCCTTCTCTTTTGGTTTCTGCTTTCAATCAGCTTCCCTTGTGCGCTCTCGCGTGTTCCTCGGCAAACCGCACTGCACGCGGACGCCAATAATAACACGGAGACGTGGCTCCACGCAATAGCGCTTGGGTCTGATTTCACCCGGGCGCTTTGTGCCGCGTGTCTCCGTCCGTGCTCGATTGCCGGCGCCTGCAGAGGTCTTCAAACGACGAGGTGATTCGGAACGACGTGCAATCGAAAAAAAACACGAAGTGCCTGGGGAAAAACGAGCTTCTTTTTTTTTTTACAATGTGACGATCGAAACAAAGAAGAGTTTGGAACAACGTGGAGGTGAATGTAAGATGCGAGGCTGGAAAATCGAGGCATTTGAAGGAATCGCTGCGAATGTCTCGCTATTAATGGCCCGCAGGCCTGCAGGTCCACCGGAACGTGGAGCAAAACGTCGGGCATCGTGCCGTGACGACACGTGGTGCCATCGCGAGAATGCGACGCGGAACTTTGTTTCGCGTAAGCCACCACCAGCTGCCGCGATATTACGGCGCAGTGACGTCAGGTGACGTCGCAGTGACGTCAGGTAGATGGCGCGACCACACCGCAATAGGGGCCCCATCTCGCGCAAACAGCCTCCATTCCGTCTCCCCCTCGCTCGATTTGCGAATGATCCCGTTCAGTCGCCCCCACCNCAAAGATTCGGAGAGTGCCGAATCCGTCAGCCATGACGAATCCCGATGCGCACCTCGTCGGATTAAAATGCCTGGGGCACATTTCTGTGTGAAGTTTTGTGCGTTCTCTCCCCTTATTCTGCGTGGGTTCCCTCCGGGTTCTCCAGTTTCCTTCCATAAAAACAAAATAAAAAAATACTCATTCATTAATTGGGCGATCACATCACAATATATAGAACGCAGTATTAGGCAGGTGATGGCTCCGACTGACTGCATGGCTGCCTTTCCCCCGCCTCTCTGTGGTTTCCTCGCTACGTTTCTGTAATTATGTAAGTCACCCTGGAGAAGTATACCTGCTTAACAATAATTAATAATAATGATTATGTAAGCGGGCGGCGCGGTGGCGCAGTGGTTAGCGCTGACGCCTCACAGCAAGAAGGTCCCGGGTTCAAGTCTCTCGGCTCCGGTGCCTTTCTGTGTGGAGTTTGCATGCTCTCCCCGTGTCCGCGTGGGTTTTCGCCGGGTACTCCGGTTTCCTCCCACAGTCCAAAAGCATGCTCCTGGATAGGTTGATTGGCTCGCAGACTAAAATTGTCCCGCAATGCCCGGCGATGGACCGGCGTCCCGTCGTCGGGTGTATTCCTGCCTTACGCCCTGTGTTTCCGGGATAGGCTCCGGCTTCACCGTGACCCTATATAGGATTAAGCGGTTTCAGATAATGAGATGAGATGAGATTATGTAAGCACTTGCCTGTTTGATAATGAAGCCCTGTTGCCTCAGCATGTCCGCTCACTTTAACTCAACTAAAAAACTCAAAATATTGGCCAATGCTACTAAACTCTACACAATTTATAAACAGAAAAATGTTTGTTATTACAACAGAAAGTACCCAGTGAGCTTGCAAGCTCTAGATGCGGGATTCATGCAAAAATCGCCCACTTTAGAAGAGTCTCAAGACTGCTGTGTTTACCAAACTTGAGCTGCTTGTAAAAAAATTCTATGAATATTTTTCAAAACCTCATGTTTGTCCATTTGCCAATATGAATCTATACATAATGGAGCAAGTGTTTGTCTACATAGCACAAAACGGTTTTGTGTCATATTTCAGCTTTGCGTCCCATTTACTCGCTAAGATTGTGGAACTTCAGGGAGCCGCGCAGTTTTACCGTAAGGGCAGTAGGAATGAAAGCCGGTCTAAACAGCAACGTCACCGGAACACGTCATCAACGAGAGACGTCAGAAGAACGTTAGATTTTTTTAACAAGATCGACCATAGGACGGGCACTTTGCTAATATTAGTAATAAAGAATCCATCCTTTTTTTTAAACCCCAATTATGCCATCAATCGTATCGTAATAAGAAGAAACAAAATTCGGGACGTCTGCATGTTGGCCGTGCATCACGCTGTGCAAGAAGACAGCCCCAGAAGGTCGCGTTACACAATTACTTCAGTAGTCCCTCCCATCGGCCCAATGAAAGGAACGCTAATCCACGCTGGGGGCACTTATTGTACGAGAGTTGCTCTTCAGTCGCATGAAGAAAAATAATAACTTTCATACCACGTGGTGCTTGTGCGTAGTCTCGCCAACCACGAAAAACAGCAGCTCACTGACCAGCCAGGCCGCTCACGAACCAAAGGTCTTGCCAACTACCCGCTCAGCAATCGGTTGCTAAACTGACCGATCGACTCACTAACAAGTAATCATATTAACCGACCGATTAACTTACTAATCAACCGATGGGTTTACGAACCAATTACCGTACGAACCCACAAACCAATCAGCCTACTAAAGAACGAACCGTCCCACAGACCAGGCAGCTTAACTCATTAAACGAAACGACTTAGGGGACAGCAAGCCAGCCGGATCCCACAATGCACCACACGTACCGTCCCCCAGACCCATTATGGAAAATCTCATAATTGCACGGTGTGGCGGTAGTCTTGTGAGAAGAGGGGGGAGAGGGGGGCGCGACGCGGTGAGTGAGTGGGTCGGTGAGCGCTGCAGGGGCGTGTGGGAGGAGCTTGTGGGGGGTGGGCAGAGAGCGAGCGGTGTCTGAGCCGTGGTCGAGTGCATATTTGTGTTCGTGACACCCGATTCACCTGAAAGGGAGGGCAGATTGAGACGATAAGGGTTTATAATGTAATTTTTTTTTCATAAACAAAGCATTTTATGACACTTTTTAAGACCCAGAGACGCCTCCCGCCTTGGGCTTCCCACCGCCACCCGCACATTATCGTGCCCAGCGCAGTCTCAACAATCAGATAGCTCGACAAAACACGCTCCCCACTAATAACCGTGTGGAGGAGACCCGGGGGGCGCCACGATGCACCACGAACAACCACCTGGAACCACCGTGATCCAATCCGCCCGACCACTCCAACCCCCGGACTACGCGACTCCCCACCGCGGGAGAATTGTCGCGAATCGCGAGCACGGTGGTTCGAGTCCGGGATCGACTCGGGGCTCTGCGACGTCGCGAGCGCTGCTCCGCTCTCCTTCCGCGCTGCTCCGCTCTCCTTCCAGGCGTTTCGCCTCCGGCGTGTCGACGGCTCCAACGCGAGAAGCGAAGGAATCGATCCGCGAGATTATCTCGAAAGAGCAGCTGCTGAGAGCAATTTTCAACATGCGCCGAGCTGCAGAAACCTACATCTATTCATGTCATTGTCAGAAACCGCTTAGTCCCGTACAGGGTTGCGGTGAGCCGGAGCCTATCCCGGCAGACGCAGGGCGCAAGGCAGGGATATACCCACAATAGGACGCCAGTCCATCACCGGGCACTGCGGGCAATTTAGTCTGCAAGCCAATTAACCTATGCAGCAGCATGTTTTTTGGACTATTGTTTTGATTATTATTTAGCAGACGCCCTTATACAGGGCGACTTGCATCATTATAGAGGTGCGAGGGAAAGCACAGAGCGGCGAGGGGAAGGCAGCCATGCATTCAGCCGGCGCCAACATTTTCCAGATACTGTGGTATATTTTGATGTTCGCGGCCAATTCATTCATTAATATATTTATTATATATGGAAGGAAAACGGGGAACCTGGAGGAAACCCACGCTAAACAGGGTAAGAGAACACACAAACTCCACACAGAAGGGCGCCCTAGGTGGTCATCCAACCACCTCGGGCAGGACTTTCTTTCTGTGAAGCTTAGATGTTACCGCTGTACCACCCGACATCGATGCCAACGCAATAGTAGCTGGCAACTTGATGTAGGGATCACGTGAATCATTCCGCTGGGTGCACTGATTCTCACACAAGCACCAATGCTCGCGCGAGTGATTACCGGGCATACAGCATGGTACAAATGTAACCCCTGTGTAATTGCATCAAGCTTGATATTGTTGTGTATCACCACCGATAGATGTGTAATACAATGTAAGCGATATAAAAAGGACATGTACGGTGGCCCAGTGGGTAGCGCTGTCGCCTCACAGCAAGAAGGCCCCGGGTTCGAATCTCGGCTCGGGTGCCTTTCTGTGTGAGTTTGCATGTTCTCCACCGTGTCCGCGTGGGTTTTCGCGGGGCACTCCGGTTTCCTCCCACAGTCCAAAAAACGTGCTGCTGCATAGGTTAATTGGCTTGTAGACTAAATTGCCCTTGGTGCCTGGTGATGGATTGGCGTCTCATCGTGGGTATATCCCTGCCTTACGCCCTGTGTCTGCCGGGATAGGCTCCGGCTCACCACGACCCTGTACAGGACTAGGCGGTTTCCGACAATGAGATGATGTATAAACTTTATTGATCTGAAGTCAATAGAGGCTCATTTAAACAAGTAAGTGGGAGTCACAAGACAAATGGACCCTGTAATACTCTACCCAAACGTTTACAGCTTCTGAAAGTTATAGACAGAGTGGCCCTGGGGACAGGGCCACTCTGTCTATAACTATATGTCTGTCATAAGCAAGCGGTGGCTTCTTTCGCTTGGGCACAGAATGGCGCTCATCCAGAATCGACAATGAAATGTAAGAACTAAATTGTCCACCCATTTTACTGATAAGAACGATATTCCGGCAAAGTATTGGCGAGGCATTCGTGTGACTGTATGCCTCGATCCACGCTGGGGTGGTGATGACTGCGGTTGCAGCCTTGTGTATATCAAAGGATTTGCTAATTCCATCGATAAGTCATGTTCTAAAAATATAATTAAGTACCGTAAAAACGACACCAGGATTAGCGTATTATGACGTTGCGCTTGGACTATTAGAGGTTGCCTAATGTTCGGAATTGGCTGTATCGTGATCTGTTAAAATTAATCTCTGCGCTCATGATAATAATAATTGCATTTATGGAGCGCTTTTCATCCGAGGGTCACAAAGCGCTGCACAGAGCTACGGAGAGAACGGCACGTCAACAACAACAATCATCTATAGTAACGTTTTCTTGGTGTTTTCATGCACATACACGCACGTCGTTGCAGAACAACGCGTAATCAGCTCCACGGAGAGCAAGCGCACGCACAGACTGCATTGACAACATCAAACATCCTGCTGCCTCCACATGATGAATCAGCTGTTTCATCTCACTGTCACCTCATTGTCAGAAACCGCTTAGTCCTGTACAGCGTCGCGGTGAGCCGGAGCCTATCCCGGCAGACACAGCGCGCAAGGCAGAGAAATAATCACAATGAGACGCCAGTCCATCACCGGGCACTGCGGGCAATTTAGTCTGCAAGCCAATTAACCTATGCAGCAGCATGGTTTTTGGACTGTGGAAGGAAACCGTAGCGCCCGGCGAAAACCCACGCGGACACGGGGAGAGAACTCGCAAACGCCACACAGAAAGGCAGAGATTCGAATCCGGGACCATCTTGCTGTGAGGCGACGGCGCTACCCACTGGGCCACCGTGCCGCCTCCCCCCTCCAACAGCTATCGCCAAACCAGCTATCGCCAAAAAAACAAAGCGGCTATCGCCCCCGTGCAAAGACATGCAGACGTTTGCGTTCAGAACACAGATAGCTGTGCACCACCCTGTATCAGACAATAGCCCGAGAAGAGGACGCCACTGACCTATGTCCGAAACCAGTTGCCCATTTGTCCACAGCGGGGGCATGCACTTGACATCTCGTCTCTGACAATAAAACGTTATTACTTCATTTGGGTTCAAACGAGCTCTCTGAAAAAAATGCTTCTTTAGGTGAAAACCACTCTTGGGAGCTGTGAAAACCAACAACCGTGTGTCTGTAATGTTTGCTACATTTCACCTGGAAGGCCTCACGGAGTCTACAGATTATCAGCAGGGTCTTTGCCAAGTTTTTTTTATATATAGTAGGTGAAGATTTTGCTATGTGTAATCCCAATTGAGTAATTTGCTGGGAAATGTTGTAACATTGGGATGTTTGGCCAATACCAGGTACATTGGATGCGTTTTTATGTAATCTATTGAAGGAATCATGGGAACCCAGAGACTTTGACTTTTAATTCCGATGTTATTGCTTTTCCAAGCAAATTTCCCAAGTAAAAAATATACAAGAAATACAGTATACAATACGTAGAGCCACTGACACCCCGTGACCCATATCCCCTTCAATACAGTTGAGAATTTACAACGCCCACACATTCGATTAGATTCGAATATATACATACCCCTACACAGAATGACAGCAAATTATTACCAGCTGTGTCACGCCACACTGTATATGATCAAGACAGTATAGGATATACGGCGATGGACTGGCGTCCCATCGTCGGTATATCCTTGCCTTGCGCCCTGTGTCTGCCGGGATAGGCTCCGGCTTCACCGTGACCCTGTATAGGACTAAGCGGTTTCAGACAATGAGATGAGTATAGGATATATATAACTGTTAAGAGAGAGCGTGAGAGAATGGTAGGGTCTGAGAAAGCCAGAGACAATTCATGCACAACAAGTGAAGAACATGCAAACGCCACAGAGAACGGCACCCCAGTCGAGACTCGAACCTGGGACCTTATTGCTGTGAAGTGCGAGTCTTGCCACTGTTCCATCCAACCGCCCAATTTATTTCAATGTTTTTAATTTCAAATACGGAAGCTTTGCCAAATTAAGTGCGAAGCCAAATTCATAGCGATGCCTTTTGCTTCTCCTAAAAACCCAGTTTAACAGTGAGCAGATGAAACGTAGATTCGAACACAGGCCCAAGCAGCCCCAGTCCAGCGTATCTGACCCATCTGTCATTCTGTCACGTCTTTATATAAATCTTAAAATAAAATATCTCATCTCATCTCATTATCTGAAACCGCTTAATCCTATATAGGGTCACGGTGAAGCCGGAGCCTATCCCGGAAACATAGGGCGTAAGGCAGGAATACACCCGACGACGGGACGCCAGTCCATCGCCGGGCATTGCGGGACAATTTTAGTCTGCGAGCCAATCAACCTATCCAGGAGCATGCTTTTGGACTGTGGGAGGAAACCGGAGTACCCGACGAAAACCCACGCGGACACGGGGAGAGCATGCAAACTCCACACAGAAAGGCACCGGAACCGAGAGACTCGAACCCGGGACCTTCTTGCTGTGAGGCGTCAGCGCTAACCACTGCGCCACCGCGCCGCCCAAAATAAAATATAATGAACTCTATATCTGTCATACTATTCACAGACATCAATGAGACGTTGAATTCGTCTGAGCCCCATTCACATAAGTTCTCTCTATCAAGGAGTCCCCCGGATAATTGCCATCACTTATTATTATTGTTATCACACATTGAGTGCGTGGACAATTATTACATTTTGGGATTTACGCTGTCACGCGGCTATGAACTGACCTACTTGCGCGGAACATGATGTCATGGGGGTCATTAAAGTTCATTTCACGAGTAATTTCTGTATATATTTATCACGGGCCCAAAGGCTGAAAATGCCAAACAGCCAGCTACTAACAACACTGTTGAAATGGATAACAAACAATTGCTTTTTTAATTTGAACAAGGTTATTATGAGAGCTTGAGGGGAAGCAGATTATGGGAGGTTTTTTTCCAAAGTCAAGCAGTGTAAAGAACGAAGCAGGACGAGGCGTTCATTGCTGTCGGTTTCAGTGGCTCAATGTGTGATGAGCATTGCCCTCGAGCGCTGCTCTTTCGGAATAGTCGCGCCGAGCAGTGCTCATCACGGCGATGTCTCCGACGCGAGAGGTGATGGGTCGCGAAAGAGAGAGGAGGAACGCTCAACACGTCTGTGCTGAAAGCGCGACTCTCGAGAGCGATTCTCAGAAAGAGGAATGTGAGAGCGAGTGGGTTGGAAGAATAGGTGGGTGCGTGGGGCGAGCGTGTTGTTGTGAGCTGCAGTGCGGTGGTGCTGGAACACAGCCCTGGATGAGATGACACGGTCAGTCTGCGGACAAAGTCCACAATGCATGGTGGAGGAATCCACGATAACAGTGGATGCAACGATCCTCCATTCGCCGGGCCAACCGACATCTCAGGCCAGAGGGCACTGCGTCGAAGTGGCATCGATTGGCAAATTCAACCGGCAGAGCAGGTAGGGTTGGGAATTAACGTTTGGGCGAGGATTCGAGGAACGGATTCGCATCTCCGCACTCTCGACGATCACTTTTCCGCTCTCGTTGCTCTGCCTCTATCGCCAGGTCACTCGTAGTCGCCGGCATGAAGTTTCAATCCGACACACCGGACGCTTTCGTTTCTGGGAACCAGGACGCGCAGCGAGGTGGCAGTGGGATGGAGAGGAGGCCGCCGTGGTTGCGTTGCGCGGCCGAGGCGCGTGTCGGCGGTGAATGATATTAGAGAGCCGGCTGTTAAACCAAACTAACAGAGACGTTTGATGATTGCTGAAGGTTCTTAGGCAAGGCAAACAAAGCCCGTGACAATGACCGCACCCTTGTATGCGGACCGAGCAAAGTGACTCGCGGAATTTAAATATTTGTTTCGTCTGATCCCATTCCGTTGTCTGTCGTGTGCGTCGTGACGAAACGTTGGCTTGTCTCGCTGGGCTGTACGTTTCCTTGCATTGGACCCGGAGAGATGATGATGTTGTTGTTAGAATGAATGCCTGAACCAAATCCAATGGTGAAAGAGTTGTGTAGTAAGAGAACAGCGCTTAAGATCTTCAGGCTATAACACCGCATCGACTGTACGGGTTATAGAAATTCTAAGCATATTAAGACAAGATGACGACGATTCTGATGGTGATGACGACGATGATTTTATCAATTTGTAATAATGTGCTAATGACAATAATGAACATGTGATGGTAATGGCGATAAAGGCAAAGGTGGCATGGTCGTGATTACGGGATGACAATGATGTTGCCAATGAAGATGTCATGATCGTGATGACCAAGAGATGACGATGATGACGGGGTGACCGTGATGCCAATCAAGATCTTGTGATCGTGATGATGATCGCAGCACGCTTACGATGATGACGAAGACGTCGATGATGAAAACGACGACGGGAACACGGACAACATCGCCATCGCCAGAACAACGACAGCGCCGATTTGGAATGCGCGCTTCCTCGAGCGTTTAATTCTTCAATTTATTCGCTACCCACAGCCCCCGAACGAACAAGCCCGGGCATTGCCCGCGCCAAGAGCAACCCCCCCCCGCCTCCGCCGTACGGGCAAGCGCCAACATTGGCGAGATAATCCACGCGGATTAGGCGCAAGCGCCCGTGTGCGCGGAGAGAAGTCCACGCAGTTTACACAGCGAGAGGGGGCGACCGGAGAGCAGGACGACTGGAGAAATAGCGTCTGCCTCGCCCTTGATAAGGGGGTCCTATGAATGATCATTAACAATTGAACAATTAACGACGAGAGCGTCACGCCGCCCGAGTTTCCGAGGTCACGCGGCGCCGAGCGGTTCTCAGGCCGGCCGCGCGTTTGTCCACCGCGAAGCCCGGCGTTTCTGACACCGCGTCCTGAGAGCTTCTGCAGGAACTTGATTTGCGAGAGCATTGTCCCGCCGTGGTGGCTTAACGTCAGCTCCTGGAACCGGAGGGACGTGGCCCGAAACGTTGGGCTTCGCGTGAAGTGGGGACACAGAGAGACGGCGCGTCGCTACCCCGAGACGGAGGCAAAGTCTCACCTCATCTCATTGTCTGAAACCGCTTATTCCTATACAGGGTCACGGTGAAGCCGGAGCCTATCCCGGCAGACACAGGGCGCAAGGCAAGGATATACCGACGATGGGACGCCAGTCCATCGCCGGGCACTGCGGGGCAATTTAGCCTGCGAGCCAATTAACCTATGTAGCAGCATGCTTTTTAGACTGTGGGAGGAAACCGGAGTACCCGGCGAAAACCCACGCGGACACGGGAAGAGCATGCAAACTCCACACAGAAAGGCACCCGAGCCGAGAGATTCGAACCCGGGACCTTCTTGCTGTGAGGCGACAGCGCTACCCACTGGGCCACCGCGCCGCCCGCGGAGGCAAAGTGAAATCCAAAATTATAAATAAAATACTTTTACTATTTTTTTTTCAAACAAACCAACAACTTTGACGTTTACAATGGCGGAGTGTTGCTGTTCTTGTTGATATTTCGCTTATTGTGTACCCCCCTTGATTATCCAGTTATAATAGGAATGGCGACACACTAACGTGATGAATAGATCGGCTGCCTCACAGCATGAAAGACCCGGGTTCAATTCCCGGCTGCAGTACCTTTCTATGTAGAGTTTTCATGTTCTCTCTGTGTGTGGGTTTTCGCAGGGTACTCCAGTTTTCTCCCACTGTCCAAAGACATGCTGTTGTCAAGGCGAATTGCCCTGACTAATTTGCCCCCGATGCCCCGAGATGTTGTAACTTGCTTACCCCTCCCCACTGGGCAACTGTTAAAAATAGCTACATAGCACAAATGTTCCTTTCCAACTTAAATGTAAAAAAAAACCTCTTGACTGACTGAGAGGGTTTAAATGAATAAATTAATAAATAACGGTAGTGGCGGTCCACACGCTTCCACCGTGGTGCGGTGGCTATCTAGAGATCGTCGGTTCAATCTCCCGGCGTGGCAGTCACCAACGCTCCCCGGGTCCGCACAGCAGTGTGTTCAGCACGGCGTGTCGGGTGGCAGGTCACGCGTGGAGGTGGTCAAACACCGGCTGTGGGATCTTCCGCGGAGCTCTTAGCACCAGTCACAACATTCACACCCCCCCCAACCGCCCTCCCCTGCCACCTGTGCCACCCAATGGGATGAACGGCAGGCCACGTGGGTTGGGGTGAAATGTGGGTACTCCCACTTCTTCTGAGACGTATGACCGGGGCTAAAATAAACTGAATTTGTTTTTTACCGGTATGGTTGGATCGCAACCGCCATTCCCTCCTGTACCGTACTGAATTATTCAGCCACTTTCTCACCCAACGTTGAAGAACGCTCGACACGGCTGTCCCGGAAGAGCGGCTCTTGAGAGCAATTCCGACACATCAAGCCGTGACAAACCTACATCATTAGATAGAGAAGGTCAAACATCCCGCGTAGAGGGACTCTCTAGGGATTACTCTATAACAGGCCCCTTCCGCCAGCAGTTGGCGTGAGCGAGGACTTGCGGGGACGCGTCTTTACACCAGTGACAGCCCCACAGGAAAGTCGAGACAAAGCACAGAGAGAGGAGAGAGATCACACAATTTTAGACAAACACATTTTGATATATACACAAAACGACCATAACTTTCATGGGTGAGATACCGTGTGACCAAAAATACATTCACATTTTTTTACCCGTCAATGCTGCCTTATACGAGTTGTTTATGTACACGAACACCACAACTATTCAACACACTTACGTACCGTGCAGAACACCGCGATAATGTTCGAGAGATTCATTTGGTCAACGTGACACCAAGCAGCGCTTAATGCGCGTGTTTAGACACGAAGCTGAGTTTATTTGTTTTGGTCCGTTTCTATGTAAATGTACTTTTCACGATGTTTCACTGCTCGCCTTCATCATCGTCGTCAGCCGCAAAAGCCACATCTTAATAATCCGCAGCGGCCGGTAGTAGCAGCGGCGGCGAGATCTTTATCGCCAGCGTGCCATTAGTGGCGGCTACATCAATAAAAGAGTCATCGTTGTCGTCAAGTAACAAATACTGAGACACGTCACCAAAGCACGGTGGCCCAGTGGGTAGCGCTGTCACCTCACAGCAAAAAGTTCCCGGGTTCGAATCTCGGCTCGGGTGCTTTTCTGTGTCGAGTTTGCGAGATTCCCGGGTTCGAATCTCGGCTCGGGTGCTTTTCTGTGTCGAGTTTGCGAGTTCTCTCCCCGTGTCCGCGTGGGTTTTCGCCGGGCACTCCGGTTTCCTCCCACAGTCAAAAAACATGCTGCTGCATAGGTTAATTGGCTTGCAGACTAAATTGTCCACAGTGCCCGGTGATGGACTGGCGTCCCATCGTGGGTATATCGCTGCCTTGCGCCCTGTGTCTGCCGGGCAAGGCTTCGGCTCACCGCGAACCTGTACAGGACTAAGCGGTTTCTGACTATGAGATGAGACGAGATCATCAAAATTATCAGCAACACGACGGACAGCTACAGTACACCTCATCTCATCTCATTATCTGAAACCGCTTAATCCTATATAGGGTCACGGTGAGCCGGAGCCTATCCCGGAAACACAGGGCGTAAGGCAGGAATACACCCGACGACGGGACGCCAGTCCATCGCCGGGCATTGCGGGACAATTTTAGTCTGCGAGCCAATCAACCTATCCAGGAGCATGCTTTTGGACTGTGGGAGGAAACCGGAGTACCCGGCGAAAACCCACGCGGACACGGGGAGAGCATGCAAACTCCACACAGAAAGGCACCCGAGCCGAGAGATTCGAACCCGGGACCTTCTTGCTGTGAGGCGTCAGCGCTAACCACTGGGCCACCACACGATGATCATCAATATCATCATCATCTCTGCCAGATGCATCATCAGCAGGCAGCATCGTCGACGTCATTATTTATTCACCGCTTGCTGAGCAACTAACTTTGCAGGCTATTGCAAGAAGCTTCTCAAGCGAAACTTAGAATCACTCCCCGTAAAACCCCCATTCACGGTTTACTAACGGATTGCTGCGTTCAGACAGGAAGTCGCTCACGCAGTGGTCCACGACCCTTTGTCGATCCACCGCGCGGCCAAGGTCCCGACCCTTCATCATGTAATGCAAGTGTAATGCGTGCTGTTATTTGACCATAATTCGCCAAGATGGTCGGAGAGTGGTGCGGCGAGGCGTTGGGCGGGGAGGTGTCACCAGGACCGGTTCACACATCGACACATCGCTCGTAAAAAAAAATCATCGATATGACCCGAACTCGAGATATCATCAGGTTCGCAGAATAGTGCGCTAATCGCTGCGCCACCGCTCAACCCGGCCACGCGTAATAACAGCAGTCGTATCCACGTGGCTTTTCGCCGAGTATTCCGGTTTCCTCCCACAGCCCCCAAGACACACTGCTTTGCTTAATTGGCCTGATCAAATTTCTCCCGGTGCCCTGAGATGTTGTTATTTATTTACCCCTCTCCGCTGTACCACTCATTAAAAAGACAAACACAGTTCCTTCCAACGGTTCCTTCCGACTTAAATACATAACTGACTGGAGGGAGAAGGGGGGGGGGCGGGCAGGTCCACGCGTGCGAGACGCTACCTGATGGGATGACAAGACACGGTATAAAGGGCCTTCACGCCCGCGTGACCCCGTGTCCGCTATAGGCCAAGGTCACGCGCGGCGTGGGGTCTGGAGCGAGGGGTCACGCCCGCGCCTCCTTGCGCTCAGTAACGATGCTCGGCCACAGAGATCCTCCCACCTGCTGGCAAGCTGCTGGTGAGCCGAGTCAGTCGGTCTGCAGTTAGGCTGGGAGGAACCGTAGAACTGTGCAGCTCTTTTTAACAGTTGCCCAGCGGGGAGGGATAAGCAAGTTACAACATCTGAGGGGCACCGGCGGGAGTTTAGTCAGAGCAATTAACCAAGACAGCGGCGCGTCTTTTGACTCTGGGTGGAAAACTGAGCACCCGGCGACAAACCCACGTGGACACGGGGAGAGCATTCCGACTCCACACAGGACGGTGGCAACCGGAGCCAAGAATCAAACCTGGGCTTTTCCTGCTGTGAGTCAAAGGCACTCATTCACCGCGCTCACCAGCCAAGGGCTGTGAGCCTGCGAACGATGACAGACTGAAGAGCGAGAGTGGCGGGGATGCCCAGCCACGTTTGTTTTCACCCCGAGCCTGGTGTTTGCAAAGCTTCCCAGACAGAGTCTTACCGGCCCGTCATCATGTAATGCAAGTGTTAAGGTCTTAAAACATCAAAGACACCTCTCACAAAGCGCGAAGTTTGACAAAAAAACACACGCATGCTTGTGGCGAAACGTGCAAAGAAAACGCTTAAATAATGCACGCATTGTCCTTGAAAGTGATTGGCCGACACAGAGACGTTTTTCTTTAAAGCCTAGTCTCAATGTTACTCAGGTATTGCCAAAATGCCCATCAGCTCAGGCCAACGCAAATCTCAATGCATTAGTGTAGCTCACGTCGAGCTGTTTAGTCTATCATGTTCAAACCCTTTGTCAATCTACTGCTGGAATCTCGGTCAACACTTTGAAGCTCAGGACCGGTTCGGATATTTGTCACTGATGTTGGCTGAGAGTGGGAATCCAACTCAGACCGCTGGGTTCTTTATCTCTGACCCCACCGCTCCGCATACTTGTACACAACACAAAGTTCTCCCGATAGCTCTAACAGACAGCAGGGTCCAGTGGTATTATAAAGCACCGACAAAGGCCAGCACAGCACACGACGAGGTGGGTGGCGAGCGTCACGTCCGACCATCTTTGTTTTCCTAGCGGCGATATTTACACACTGCACCAGGTACTCGTTTGAGGCTGAGTCGACCTAGGGGAGGCCCGGGCACCGGTTAATAAAATCGTCGCTGGTGTTTGCCGTGAGTGCGAATGGATCTTGGGTCGGTGGGTTCATAGCGCTTTGTGACCTTCGGTTGAGAAGAGCTCAATAAATGCAATTATTATTATTACAGTGCGGCGCGCTAACCGCTGCGCCACCACTCACCAGCGGTGGCGCGGCGGTTTACGCACAGAGACGCGCGCACACGGACACAAGCAGTGCGTCGCTGTAACCAGCAGATGCGAGAGAGCGGATAGCGATCACTGAAATCGGGCCAAAATAATTTGTTATATGTTTTTAGAAATAACTTCTGGCTCTTTACGGCGATCTTTGTGTGGTGGGGAGGGGAGGGGGGAGTTGTTATCGTCTCGCCGTCGTGTTTGTTTTCGAACATCAGCAACGGAAGAGTCACGACACGGCCGTCCTGCGCTAACACCACCGCTGCCACCGCTTCGAATACTAATTAAGATTATTTGCATTCATCGAGCACTTTTCACCCGAGGGTCACAAAGCGCGTCGATACGTTCTGAATCGACGACTGCTGATCACCGTGCAACGCAACGGCCCAGAGGCTCCCACCCAGGTGCAATGAGAGCTCCCTCTGCCAACGCCACATGGTGTCGTGAAAAACTCAGATGTGTTATTTCTAAAAAAAATAAATAAAAAAGCCTGGTAATGCTCTCATCGGTAACGCATTCATTACGCGTTGCATAACTAGTCGTGTGCTGATACCGTGCAGGAATGGTTAGAACACCGAGGTCTCCTGATCCCGAGATAAACATAATAGAGATAATGTACAACTTCCAAGACGCGCAGTATTGTTCAACTCTCGAAGGAACTCCAGAGAGGTGGAGGAGGAAGAAGGCAGCCACTCGTAGACCGGCACCAACATTTGCCAGAAACTCCGTCCTCTATATATGAAGATGTTATCGAGCAAATGAAGTGGGGGGTGTTTTAGGTAGATAGTTTTCCAGGCGGCACGGTGGCCCAGTGAGTAGCGCTGTCGCCTCACAGCAAGAAGGTACCGGGTTCGAATCTCAGCTCGGGTGCCTTTCTGTGTGGAGTTTGCATGTTCTCGTACCGTGTCCGCGTGGGTTTTCGCCGGGCACTCCGGTTTCCTCCCACAGTCCAAAAAAGATGCCGCTGCACTGGTTAATTGGCTTGCAGACTAAATTGCCCGCAGTGCCCGGTGATGGACTGGCGTCCTATCGTGGGTATATCCCTGCCTTGCGCCGTGTCTGCCGGGATAGACTTCGGCTCACCGCGACCATGTACAGGATTAAGCGATTCAGCAATGAGATGAGATGAGATCGTTTTCCCAACGAAGCAGTTACTACCAGTGGTGGAAGTTCAATTGCTCGTACGTCGGTAGGTCGCGTGCGGTGAGATAAACTGTGGGTTACTTCTAACAAATTCCAAAATGTCTGTCCAGCGTGGAAGACCAGGGGGGCTTTCTCTGCCTCCCTCTAGCAGAGGCCCATGTGCCAGCAGTGATATGCGTAAGCAATTGCAGGACGGCACCTTTAGATTTTTTTGTAATGTACACTTGTTTTGTTGGTGCCGATAAATTCAAAAGCACCTTTATGGCTCCGTCTCCACTCCACAGCCGTGTGGATTATCCGCACTCACTCTGTGTTCATTCATTAGTACTCCCTTAACCCTGTACAAGGTCGCGGTGAGTCGGAGCCTATCCCAGCAAACACAGGGCGCAAGGAACGCCAATCCATCGCAGGGCATCGGGTACAATTTAGCCATGAAGCCAATAAACCTAGTTAGCAGCATGTAATTGGGCTGTGGTAGGAGATCAGAGTGCCCGGCGAAAACCCACGCGGACACGGGGACAACATGGCACCCGAGCCTGGAATCGAACTCAGGTATCCTGCTATGAGGTTGGAGCGCTTCTCAACGCACCGCAGTGCTCGCCCCGGCACTTAACGTTTGTCCCACTACTCCACAGCGAAGCGAAACACCACCCTCCTCCTGTTCGGCACCCCCCGTCCGTTCGGCCCCCACGGACGCGGGGGGGACACCCGTGTGTCCCACACCTCGCCATGCGGCGACCTGTCGTAGTCTGCTCAATCCCCTCGGGTGGGGTTCAGCTCGCATGAACAGCTCCTTATAAACGAGAGGCAGTGATTGATTGATTGAAATGCAGTTCAAACGCGCGCGCGCGCGCGCATACGCGCGCTCCCTCTGCAACTCAAGTATTTTCGAGCTGACAGATTTTGCGAATGCCAGAGAATTGAAAGTGTACCTCTTGCCCTTTACGCTCCCCCTCTTCCACGTTGTCATCATCCTGCCTCCTTCGTTGTTTTCAATAATCGTTTTCTGTGCACCTCGCTTTATTCGCATTGAACTTACAGCTCAGTTTCGATCCACCGCTGGATGTGGTCTCCCCACTGACGTGCAGGTCCTGTTGGGGGATCATTGACTCATACTAAAGCTTTGCACAAACTCTTGCTCCGAGTTTGTTTCTTTGCCTTTTGATTTCACGCGCTGTCGCGTTGGTCAGTTCGAGCGTTTGTTCTGTCCCAGTGAATGCCGCATCCAGAGCTTGCGAGCTCACTGGGCATTGTCTGCGGTAATAACGAACATGTCGAACATCGACAGCAAAGCGGTGCGTTGGTGAAGGCCTGAGTTCACAGGGCCATCATTCATTAATTACCAATACCCACTTAATCTTGTACCAAGATCGCGGGGAGCCAGAGCCTGTCACAGCCGACAGAGGATGCAAGGCGGGGGAATACCCAGGATGTGACGCCAGTACATTGCAGGGCACACTTTTTGGTGGCAATTTGCTCAGCAGGCCAATTACACTAGGCAGCAGCGTGTCTTTGGACGGTGGGAGGAAAACAGCATACCTGGCGAATACCCGCGCTGACACGGGGGTTCACAGCGAGGTGGGTCTGAATAATTCGCCTGCACAACCTTACTCTCTCCAGGTGGGAAAATCGTTATCAACCACGATTTATCCACTGCTAGACCAAGGCCTATCCACGCCATCGCGACCTCTGCGATGCTCTCAATGCACGTGGCACATCCGATCACCACCAACGAGATCGTTGCACCGGCATGGGAAACAACCCGCCGGTAATTCACCCTCTTTGTCTGTTGGTTGCGTCTACACGATCATTAGTCTTGATCACCGGCCTTCAACACCATCACCACCCCTTCTAGCGACAGCGACCGTCCCCTGCCAAGACCCACTTCATTCTCTTGACAGGCAAACATGATAAACGCAGCGTGAGTTGTGATGTTCCTTCTTAAGATTAAATTTTTCAAAAAATAAGGGTCGATGCAACTCCATGCGGCCAAGCCGCACCTGCCTGCCCCCACCAATTGTTCTTCATACCGCTCCCCT
>JAZEWT010000019.1:5495974-5506942 GCA_036362905.1 Mordacia mordax | reverse complement strand
TTGCTGTGAGGCGACAGCGCTAACCACTGGGCCACCGTGCCGCCCACGAGCAGAAGATAAAAATGTTTCATGAGTTTAATTAAATTGGTACCATAAAACTTCTGGACCATCCTGTGAAAACTGCCTTCTTAATTTATCACCAGCGGTGATAGGCAGTGCATTAAAATTTAATGAAAGTTCACCAATAAGCGCCGACTGCCAGCCCCGGTTGGTGCGTTCGACAGTCGATACTAGCCGAGGGATACGATTGTCTCAGAACTTTCATTAAAATCCGGAGCACGGCAGCGAAACTGATCTCAGCGGCAATTATCGCGCATAATTACAGCGATTAATGGCAAGTGGTGGCGTGCAGCGGCGACGGCAGCAACAGCAGCTGCGGCGGCGGCGGTGGGGGTTGGAGAGGAGGATGAGGAGGAAAACCCCAAAAGTTATTTGAAGCCCCCGCGTCGCTACCCTCGCGCGCTGGTCCACGCGCAAGGAGCGTCGACTCCGCTCCCCGAGCGAAGCGGGGAGCGCAGCGACGCACGCTTCGCGTGGATAAACACGCGGCCCCGACGCACGCACTCACGCGCTCACGCACACGTGCGAGCAGCACCTGTGGATGTGGGTTCCCGGCACCACGCTTTGTCTCCACAGCGACAACGTTTACGCTCAGTGCCGGGTGCTCATTTGAGGTCGACGGGGTCGAGCTAGGGCGACCTTAGAACCGGTTCCAACATTGGCGCTGAGCGGGAATCGAACTCGGTCGTCAGGTTCGTAGCGCAGGCGGCCGACGGGCGTCGATTTCGTGAGCGTGCGGCGACCGGCCTGCGAGCCGAGCGCGCTTTGGAATGAGAGGAGCAACCACGCCAGGGCCCACGCCTCTCCTCACGCCGTGAAACGTGGCCTCCCCCTAGCACGTGGCCTCTCGTGGCCTCCCCCGAGCACGTGGCCTCCCGTGGCCTCCCCCGAGCACGTGGCCTCCCGTGGCCTCCCCCGAGCACATGGCCTCCCGTGGCCTCTCCCCGAACACGTGGCCTCCCGTGGCCTCCCCCGAACACGTGGCCTCCTCCGTCCATCCGCAACGACGGGCAGCCGTGTGAGCTCGCTGGGAGCAGCGCTTTTTCATCCTCTCGTTCCCAGCATCATTTGAAGTCGCGGCCCTACGGAGATGTAAATACAGAGATGGAGAGACTCGTGCGTAACATCTAAATATAAATGCTTGCTTCAAAGACGAGGCCGCCGCGCGGTTGGAGAGTTCTCCGGTCACATCTCGGGCACGGCTCCAACTGAGACGTAGACGCACACAAAGATCCCCCATATAGCTTAACAGACTGTAGGGTCAAGTGCCATTAGCGAGCACCTACGAAGGTCGAAACGGCACACGAATGGGTGGGTGACCAGCACCACGCTCGGCCGCCTTTGTCTCCCTAATGGCAATGCTTACACTCTGCACTAGGTACTCATTTGAGGCTGAGTCAACCTAGAAGAGGCTCAGAAACGATTCAGAAAATCGTCACTCGTGTTTGCCGTGAGCGGGATTCGAACTCAGTTCGCCAGGCTTGTAGCCCAGCGCGCTCACGGCTGGGCCACCGCTCCCCACTAACACACAGTGCTCTTATTAACACACATACACACCACACTAACGCACACACACTACACTTACTAACATACACACAAACGCACCGCACTTGTGCCAAGCCTAATGCACCTTGAGGCCACGTGCAGTGTCAAAGGCTCGCTGACAAGAGGTCACGGGGCAGACCCAGATGTTATGGGTTGCCTGACTGAGATGACTGGCAGATGTACCAACTGTGCTGCCTACTTTGCCAACTTGCTGTGTTTTTGCCGCCGGGCGCAATGCTCGTTGTTATGAGCATCGCTCACCGTGGAATAATGATAGACAGACTAAAATTGTCCCGCAATGCCCGGCGATGGACTGGCGTCCCGTCGTCGGGTGTATTCCTGCCTTACGCCCTGTGTTTCCGGGATAGGCTCCGGCTCACCGTGACCCTATATAGGATTAAGCGGTTTCAGATAATGAGATGAGATTTTAGAGATGACACGCCGACAGTCAGCAGATCAGCTCCACAGTAGGTCCTGGTGTCAAGGATATGGGCTGGCATGCGCTGTTCCGCCACTATATAGTCTATCAGATGTTCTGATGGACTTTACAAGATGTGTGGATGTGCCTATGATGGAACAGCGTGTTAGTGATTAAGAGCCCATGGGCTGCACAGAAGTCTGAAAGTCTCCTACCGTTGTCGTTGAGCTGATCTGGCCCATGCCTTCCCATCACTCCAGCCCAGGTGTTCGCTTCATGACCCACTCGGGCATTAAAGTCACCGATCAAGATGACTCTATCAATAGAGGCCACTTTAGCCAGAATCTGGAACAGGAAGTCATAGAAGGCATCAGACTTATAAGCCTTGTTTGCATTCCTCCACTGATGTTCGTCTTCGGTAAGGGTGTAAGCCACCACCGCCACCATTCCTCACCCATAGCAGCCTGGGACTCACAGGTTCCCACACCTCACCACCATGCTTCCGTGCCCCCTTCATTATTTTATTCATAAGAAAAGTAATACCCTGTTGTTTGGCAGTTTCCTGTTCCGAGTGGAGTACTGTTCAGCTCCTCTGATGATTGGAGCCAGAACTAGTCCATCTGACCTCCTGTATACCAGAGAGGTCTAGGCAGTACCAGTCCAGCTCCCGACAGATGAGTGGCAGCCTCTCCTCCGCAAGGCGCATTCGAACATTCCACGTGGCCACACGCAGCAGTTGTTGTGTTTCTGGAGGAACCCCGGGGGTGGGCATTCAGTCTCCTGGCTCCACCAAATGGGTTTTGGCCAGGAGATGTCACGAACGCCTGTCCCTCCGGGGCTTCCGTAATTTAGTGGTAATTAAATTGAAGGTGGGGGGGGGGGTACCAGCCCCCCGCACCCGACCAGAACACCTTTGGCCGCCGTGGAGGCTGAGTGAAGCGACAAAAGCGTTACCGACCGGCACAACGAGAAGGAGGAGGTGGGGGGGGGGTTGTTTTGCTGAACACATAACGCACTTACTAACACACGCAAAAACACACCGCACTTATTAACACACACACCGTACTAACACACATACACACACACACGGTACTAGCACGCACACGCACAAACCACACGTGGGTTTTTTTTTATTAATTTGGTAAATTCCAGCTCCGAGAATGTGTTTTTTTAATGCAATGGCATTTGAAGAGCAACGCTGTTACTTTGCAGCGCGGTATATTTCAAAAAAATCAGTTTCATACATTTACTTATTCACGCGTATTTCACGAGTAGAACGGCAGGCTAGCGTGACGTTAAGTGCTGCCGCCTCACAGTAAGATGAACCCGGGTTCGATTCCCGGCTCGGATGCCTTCTATGGGGTGGGCAAGTTTGTATGTTCTCCGCGTGATTGACTGTACCGATGATAAAAAGAGAGAGTATTTCTAAAGAACCCTACGAGCAAAACTCCGCACTGGCGGTGTGCACAGTTTGCTGGGCACAGTAGATGATGTTAAACAGGTGGGCTTGTCCACGCAGAGGTCCCATCGCGAAGCCACTGCTGGATGAGTCGGTCATGGAAATACTCAGAGGGTACATTGTCGCGTAGCTCCATGACGGTGGCGAGCAGCGCATGTAAAGCACGGTGGAGGGGGCGGGGGTTGGGGGATATGGGTGGGCGCTTAGAAGTACAGCATAACGCGGCCGATTTTTTTTCGCCGCCAGTTTCAAATCGTAGACGTCGCAGATGAAAGAAATCCTGCGGCCGGTGCCGGCGACGATGGAAGGAGGGCTCGACGTGCGGAGGGGTGGTGGTGGGAGGGATAACGATGGCCACGAGTCGCGTTACTTTGATGTGCGAACAAGCGAGCCGTCATTAAAGGCGAGACGCGCGCCATCGCGCTCCCCCATCGTGTCCCCGTGTACACACGGCGCTCCCACAATCCGCTGTTTACCCACGGCGAGAAGCAGGGAGCCTCCGCGCTTTCATCTCCGCCAGCGGGGTCATTAATTGAACAAGTTGTTTGGTTTGCGGACGTGGAGAAAATAGGTCGAGGAGGGGGGGGGTTGGGGATGGGGGGGTCAACAGTTGCGGTGGGGTGGGGGAGGAGGGGTCAGCGTCCCTCCCCCCCGTGAATGATTGTGAAATCGTCCGGCGGTACCCGTGAAGATGGTCGTCGACGGAAGGACGAGATTATTTGTGAGCGGCGCTGTGGCCTCGCAGCAAGAAGGATCCCCCGGTTCGATTCCCGACTCGGGCGCCTTTCTGTTTGCAGTTTGCGTGTTCTCTCTGCCTCCCCGTGTCTGCGTGGGTTTTCGCCGGGTGCTACGGTTTCTTCCCACCGTCCAAAGACACGCTGCTCCATAAGTTGATTAGCCTGCTAAGTACATTGCCCCCAGTTCCCTGCGATGTACCGGCGTCACATCCTAGGTATAGCCCCGTATTGCGCCCTCTGTCTGCCGAGATAGGTTCTGGCCGGGTATTGATAATGATGATGAGACATCGATGGCTTCACGTGGTCGGCCGAGCTTAGATTTTTCTCCTCGGATAAAGGCGAAATAGGGCTCAAGAGCGGTTTCACGGTAGTGGTAAGAGTGCGAATTTAAAGCTGGACAGGTTTTAAAGTCTCTCAACGGAAATCAATAAGTGGGAAGCAACGCTGAAATTAGTTGTAAAAGCTTTGATGTTATGCGGGTTAACTTGCGCTGATGATGAAATGGCCTCTCAATGCAGATGTTTGTATGTACACACATACAAACCCTTGCTACATTACATATTAATACACGGCTCAAATTCGGCAGAGCTCTGCCAACTACGTTCAGATGTAAAGACGATGGGGATGGCACGGCCCCATTGTGCAATCGAACGGACCTGCGATCCAGAGGTCACCGGGTTGACCTCAAGAAGCGGCGGTTGAAACGCCAGTGCGTGGTGATGACATCACTGCCGCTGCCCTTGTTCACACAGCAGGGCGAAGGGGATCAGTTTGCTTTCTCTCGCCCTGGCCAACCGAGGTGTTGAGTAACAACCATAACGGTTGACTGAGGCGCAGGTCGAGCGGGGTGATTGCGTCAGCCACTCGCCCACCTACTCACCCACCCTGCCACCTACTCACTCACCCCACCACCAGGTGGGTGAGTCAGGAGTAGCGCCGCGTGTCACTGTCATCCCTCCGTCGTATTTGTGAATTGGAAATTCGGTCGCTATGTGCTCGATGGTCTGTTTTTGGTGACCACACTCACTCACCTATTCACCCGCTCACCCATTTTCCCACCCGCCGACCCACGCAGCCACCAACTCATTCTTCACGTCGTTGCGTTCTCCATAGTCTGTCTGTGGGTGACCACAGTCACCCACTCGCTCTCACCCACTCAGTCGTTGCACGTTCCACGAGGTGGCTGGGCCATCACGGTGGCAGGCTGGAGGAAGTCCACCACGGCGGGTCGATTGACAGGTCACGCGTGGTGGGTGCAAAGCACTGGCCGCGAGATCTTCGCCAGAGCTCTTCTCGATCGGCTCAACATTCCTCATCCGCACATTTCTCCACCTCCCCTTCATCCGAGCTGCAGTGGAACGGAGCAACGCACCCACAACGCCCCACCCTACCCCTGCACGCGGCCACACACGGATTCCCAATTCCCTATGCCGAGATGCATTACAAATGCCTCGTGGAAGAACGGCGTTGGTGGTTATCCAACGATGTTTGCACCGCAGGAGTTCCGGGAATCGTTGGGAATCCTG
This sequence comes from Mordacia mordax, assembly GCA_036362905.1. NCBI lineage: Eukaryota > Metazoa > Chordata > Hyperoartia > Petromyzontiformes > Petromyzontidae > Mordacia > Mordacia mordax. The sequence goes on along the minus strand of JAZEWT010000019.1, from coordinate 5,501,197 downwards.
TGGCGATTCAATCCAAAGCGACCGGGGACATCACGAGTATCCCTTGAAGCGACGGGGCCTGCGCGCGCGCGTGCATTACCGATTATAACTTTGTTTATTTACACAGTTGCTGAGCAAGGGACCCCCCTTTGGGCCCAAAAACGTCAAGTGGCTAGGAACTGAAAGCGATATCGGAGCGGCAAAAGGCTTGCAGGTGATGGCTTTTCGTGACTGGAGAAATGTTATGATAAGAGCGTGTGAACCTAGGAGAGTTTCTGAACAGTGAAAAAGTAAAAATAAGAATACAATTTGTAACGCACGCGAATTCCATGCCTGTTGATGGACGAGACATACACGTGGAGGCGCGAGGAAACTGAAGAGAGGTGGGAGGAAGGCAGCTATGCAGTAAGCCGGAGCCAACAATTGCCAGACACTGCGTCCCATATCTCATCTCATCTCATTGTCTGAAACCGCTTAGTCCTATACAGGGTCACGGTGAAACCGGAGCCTATCCCGGCAGACACAGGGCGCAAGGCAAGGATATACCGACGATGGGACGCCAGTCCATCGCCGGGCACTGCGGGGCAATTTAGCCTGCGAGCCAATCAACCTATATAGCAGCATGTTTTTTGGACTGTGGGAGGAAACCGGAGTGCCCGGCGAAAACCCACGCGGACACGGGGAGAGCATGCAAACTCCACACAGAAAGGCACCCGAGCCGAGAGATTCGAACCCGGGACCTTCTTGCTGTGAGGCGACAGCGCTAACCACTGGGCCACCGCGCCGCCCTGCGTCCCATATATTACGATATTGTTAGCCGATGAATGAATAAGTTTTTTTTATATTTTGAAGACCGACTACGATTAAAAAACGATAAGACGAATCAGACCAGGGCAGGCGACAATGCTCTGCCAAATCTCGATAATGAAAAGTAAATCTTGTGAATACTCAACGTGCTGACTACCTGCAATGACATGTAGTTCAGAAACTCGTTATGTGCTTGGTAGGAATTACGTTGAGAAAGATAAAGAATATCCTGCAGATTGGGGAACCACGCAGACCAGATATGTGATTGACATTGTGATAAAAAAAATATATGCCTTTCAGAAAAAAGGTCCCAGTTTCGGTTCCCCGCTTGGATGCCTTTTCTGTGTGGGGTTTGCATGTTCTCCGCGTGTCCACGTGGGTTTTTGTCTGGTACTCCGGTTTCTTCCCACCGCACAAGGACACGCCGCTGCCTAACTTAATTAGCCTGTTTACGATGTACTGGCGTCACATCCCGGGTATTCCCCTGCCTTGCCCCCTACGTCTGCCGAGATAGGCTCCAGCCCCCCTTGACCCTATACATGAGAAAGCTTGTACGGGTACTGAACTTAGACAAAAGAGGTGGGTGGCACGGTGGCGCAGTGAGCAGCGCTGCCGCTTTACAGCGAGGAGGAGGCGGCCCCAGTTTCTATTCCTGTCTCGAGTGCTCTCCTGTGTGGGTTTTCGCTGGGTACTCCGGTTTCCTCCCACACGAGGCCACCCTAGGTTAATTGGCCTGCTTGACTAAACGGCCTCCAGTCCCTTGCGATGGACTAGCGTCCCATCCCTGGGCATAACCCTGCCTTGCGTCCCGTGCATGCAGGGATAGACTCCGGCTTCACCGCGAGCCTGGGACCGAATGAACTCATGAAGGGAAAGAAAGGAAAGTGGCGCTTGGGCAGAACGCGGCCATCAGTCTGGAGAGGAGCTCTCGAAGGTACCGAAGGCGTTCCAGGTAAGGTCAGCCGAGGAGGTGGAGCGGTGACATCGGCTCCTGTGCCGGCGGCTGGGAGAACTGCTACAAGATCGTGCGAGAGGTGGCGACGGCGTGGGTGAGGCCTATATCCAGCAGTGGATTGATCATGCGTAACGAATGTAGTCTCATCTCATTATCTGAAACCGCTTAATCCTATATAGGGTCACAGTGAAGCCGGAGCCTATCCCGGAAACATGGGGCGTAAGGCAGGAATACACCCGACGACGGGATGCCGGTCCATCGCCGGGCATTGCGGGACAATTTTAGTCTGCGAGCCAATCAACCTATCCAGGAGCATGCTTTTGGACTGTGGGAGGAAACCGGAGTACCCGGCGAAAACCCACGCGGACACGGGGAGAGCATGCAAACTCCACACAGAAAGGCACCGAAGCCGAGAGGCTCGAACCCGGGACCTTCTTGCTGTGAGGCGTCAGCGCTAACCACTGCGCCACCGCGCCGCCCACGAATGTAGTGATTATTGATGATGATGAAAAGACATTCTCCATATTGCCTTAACGGACTATAGGGTTGGGTGTTGTGAGCGAACATCTGTAAAGGCCAGCACGGCACATCGGTGGGTAGACAGCACCACGCCCGGCCGCCTTTGTCTCCCTAGTGGCAATGTTCACACACCGCACTAGGTATTCATTTGAGGCTGAATTGACCTAGGGGGGCCCAGAACTGGAAAAAAAAAACTCGTCGCTCGTATTGGCTGTGAATGGGAACAGAAGTCGGGTCAACGGGTTCGTGGCCCAGCGCGCTAACCGCTGCACCACCACTCCGCATGATGAAACACACACAACACACACACAACACACACACAACACATGTAATACGCGGAAGGGTAAAAAAAATCCCACTTGTTTATTTTTTAAATAACGACGACGGGTGAAAAAAATGTAAAAAATGATGTTTGGTCTCAATGAAGACGAACAGTTCCTAAAGGCTTATCTGCAGAACACACTCCCCCGACCCCCCCCCCAGGCGGTCTATCACCTCGGTGCACACTCAGCCCCCCCAACCCCACCCCTAAAACCAGCCCCCCCTCTCCAGGCACCGATCCGCGATCCCGCACAATGGAATCCATGAGAATTTTCCAGAACCGCGACCGCCAGTCGATCCGACAACAACAAACTGGAAATGAATTCCGAACAACGTCTCTCTTGGACTGCTGGTAAGAAGTGCCTGGGTTCGATTCCCCTACTCGGGTGCCTTTGTGTGCGGAGTTTGCATGTTCTCCCCCGTGTCCGAGTGGGTTGTTCCGCCGGCTATCCCAGTTTCCTGCCATAGTACACAGACGTGCTGCCCAGGTTAATTGCCCCTGACTTAATTGCCTCTGGTGGACAAATGTACATAGAACTACATAACTCAACGGTCCCTTCCAAGCTTAAACACAAACTGACAGTGATGAAAAACTAAATAATAACAATTATTTCAATTTCTAATGCACCGCGAGCACAATTCGTCCAACATCAACGAAATAGAGAGGACGGCATTGGAGGCACGAGGAAACCACAGAGAGGCGGGGAGGAGGAAGTCGGCCCCGCGGTTAGCCGCCGCCAACATGCGCAGACAGTGCGTCCCATACATTTTGATGTCATCGGCCAGTTAGTTGTCAGAGAAAAACCGGAGAACCCGGAGGAAACCCACGCAGTACAACAAGGGGAGCACGCACAAACGCCACACGAAAAGGTGCCCAAGACGGGAATCGAACTGCCTTGGGCAGGGCCTTCTTTCTGTTGGCCGTGGTTGTCACCACTGCGTGACCTTGTTCAAAAAGAGGCAAAGGGCAAGGAGGACCTCTTCAGAAACATCACCAATTATAAATATTTTTACATCGTTTAACGCCGCGATGTTATTGGCAAATGTGTTGCTGGGAACTGAATACCCGGGCCCCTTTTTAAAAAGGCTGTCACCACCACATTCTGCCTCCCGTGACGGCAGGAACCCCCCCCAACCCCCCCCCCCCCCCCCCAACAGGCCACACGTAGCATGACGGGGCATTTATAGAGCGCTTTTCACCCAAGGGTCACAAAGCGCTTCACAGAGCTACGAAGAGAACGGCCACATTAACCGCAACGGCACCAGAATGAAAAATCAACAGCAACAACATTTTTTGGGTTTTTTTTTTAATATACACAGCGTTGCAGAATAACAAGCAAAATAGGTTCAGACCTTCAACTACAATCTTAAAATGCAAAGTTATCAGTGAATATAATACATATATTGGGAATGGTTTAATTTAACCTCCCGCCCAGTGGCACATATGGAGATACAGTTGAGACTTTAATTTCGTCCCAATTAATGTTGTGTCCTCCAATTACAACGCATAATTGAGTGAGCAATCGAATATTTGGTTAATTGGGTAGCTCAGTTGTAGGTAAAATCACTGCTTAAGACTATTTTTTAAAGTTAATCTGGGGTCTCACACTGATTCGCAATAGATTGTATATCACAATGGTTTTCCACTAAAGCAATGACTCTACTGGTATAAGCTTCATTCGTGTGATTACAAGTTCGTTGTGAAAACTGAGAGGCAGATTTGAAATACGTGACTTTTCCCAAAGAAAATGTTATCCTAATAAATTCGAACGTACAACACATAATAATTTATAATAATTGCATTTACACAGCGCTTTTCACCCGAGGGTCACAAAGCGCTTCACAGAGCTTCAGAGAGAACGGCACGTCAACAAGAATGGCACCAGAATGGAAAATCAACAGCAGCAACTATTTTTGGGGTTTTTAAATATACAAAGCGTTACAGAACAAGCAAAACATGATCAGACCTTCAACTACAATCTTAAAATACAAAATTATCAGTAAATATAATATATATTGGGAATGGTTTAATTTAACATTCATCTATAATAATAATAGCACTTCTAGAGCGCTCATCACCCAAGGGCCACAAAGCGCTACACAGAGTAGCCGAGAGAACAGCCACATCAGCAACAAGACAAGAACGGCAAATCAGCAAGAACGTTTTATTGGAGTTTTTTTTTAATACAGATCCGAGCTGCGGGGAGAACGGCACGCCAACAACACCGGGACAGCCCAACCAAAACATGGATCGCTGTGGACATTTTCAGCGAGTTACCGCGACAGGCGCCTCGAACGGCGCCCAGAATCGCGCGCAGAACGACGCGCGAAGCGGCACACGGGCTCACTCCGTGCACGGAATGCAGCAACAAACAATTTGGGCCACAGAGGGCCACCTTCTCCGCTCCTCCCAGACCTAGACCCTCGTAATAAACACGATAATTCAATCACACGAGATGACAAGCAGCGTCGAACCAAGGTGACATGCCAACAATCCCATCGCTGACAGTCACTCGCGCGCGCTTGCAGCTCTCAAAAGCCTCACTCAAACCCCCACCCCAAATTGCCTGGGGCTCAGACAAAGATTATGGCACTGGTCCAGTAAAAGAAAAACAAGTAAAGAGTGAGGGGGGGGTAGAATA
>JAZEWT010000019.1:5467540-5487261 GCA_036362905.1 Mordacia mordax | reverse complement strand
GGGGGGGGGTGCCTTCCTCCCCTCTCCTGCTCTTGCGGGATAGCAGTGTCGAGCGTTCCTCCCGTCTCCTGCTCTTTTACTTCCCACGTTGGAGCCATCACCTACATCACTGCACCAGTGGCGATTTTCTGAAGCGGTCCACCTGGGGCATCCCCCTAGGTCGACTCAGCCTCTAATGAGGACCAGAGAGACAAAAGCGGCCAGGCGTGGTGCTAATCACCCACCCCCTCTTGTGCCGTGCAGGTACAGGTGCTATTCGCTAGCAGGGCTTAACCCTACGATCTCTGTGAGCTATACGGGGGGAGGGGGGGCATCTTTGTGCGCGTGTGTGTGGACTCGGCGTCAAACTAGCACATGGTGCGGACTGTAAATATCGCCACTGAGGAGACAAAGGCGGCCGAGCCCCTGTGGCTCAGACAATGACATCGCTCGGTTTGCCACGGTGCCTTTACAGGCTGAACAAAGGACTTTTGTGGCTGCCTTGTGTGCGGGTTCTGTGGGCTTGAGGAAAGTCTCGGTAGCGTTGTATATCGGACACTTTCTAACCTGACACATTTGAGTCGCAATTTCCCACGGGCGAAGGAAAACACCGAGCAGCTCGGTAGGTATCGGAGGCGGGTTTGAAAGATGAAAGCCAAAAAAAAAACCACGCAGGCATTTAAAACAAGTACGAGAAACAATGTTCCTTCCACAAAACCCCCGCAACAAATTCTGTTTTAACTGCGTGGCAATTCTCGCGCGGTTGGTGTCTCGCTGGGACAGCGAGGTTAAATATCGAAGCACAGGACGGTCCGACTAAATAAACGTGCGAGTGGGGACGCGAGGCGACATTAACGAGAAATAAAGCACAACAAGCGAGCTATCTTTGAGTGGAATGTTTGCCGCTGCCAAGACCGTAATTGCTGTAAGTAGAGATGATGATCACGATTATCAGGTCTGTTTGGTGCGATGGGTTTTTTCCTTTTCTACACTTTGCTAAGAGCCGCGGTCGTTGTGAGCCATGACATTCATCTGGTTTAATTGCACGGCAATTATTTTCGGCCAGCATACATCACTCCACAGGCGTGCGTGCGTGTGTGAGTGTGCGTGTGCCTGTGTGTATATGCGCGAGGGTGCGTACATGGGTGCGCGACTGTGCGTGAGTGTTTGCGCGTGCGTCTGCGTGAACGTCTGCGCGTGTGGGTAATGAGAGTGAGCGTCTGCGTGGATGTGTGTGTGCGTGTGCGTGTGTGTGTGCGTGTGTGTGTGCGTGTGTGTGCGTGTGTGTGCGTGTGTGTGCGTGTGTGTGCGTGTGNGTGCGTGCGTGTGTGTGCGTGTGTGTGCGTGTGCGTGCGTGCGTGTGCGTGCGTGTGTGTGCGTGCGTGTGTGGCGTGGGCGCAAAGACGATAATCTCCCGTACAGCCTTAGCAAGCTGAAGTGATCTGCGAGCGCTGTTAACGAGTGGTAACCATGAAGGCCGGTACAGCGCACGAGGGAGTGGGTCGCCACCGCCACGTCCGGCCGCCTTTGTCTCTCTATTGGCGATGTTGCATATCTCACCCGGCACTCATTTGAGGCTGCGAGGAGGAGGTTTGTATCGCAATGCGCTGCCACCCGAGTTCGAATCCCGCTCACGGCCAACACCAGTGAGCATTTTCTGAACCGGTCCTGGGCCTCTCGAGCTCGATTCAGCCTCCAATGAGAAACTGACGGTTGTGTGAGAATCGTCACAAAGTAGACAAAGGCGGCCGAACGTAGCGCTGGCTACCCACCCCCTCTTCTGCCGTTCTGGCCTTTATAGGTGCTACTAACAGCACTTGACCCTACAGTCTGTTAATGCTGCACGCAGCAGCTTTGGTGCGTGCGTGCGAGCACATGAACAATGAACAGCTGCGCGCGTGCACGTGTTACGTACACTGCTCGGCCGTGTGTGTGTGAGTGGGCAGCGGTAGCTCAGCGGTTAACGCGCTTGCGCTACCAAAACCCGGCGAGCCGAATCGGATCTCCGCTCACGGCCAACACCAGTAACCATTTTCTGAGCAGGCACCGGGCCTCCCCTAGGTCGACTCGGGCTCAAATGAGTACTTGGTGCGGTGTGTAAACATCAGCAATGGGGCCAGCCGCAATAGATGCTCGCTAACAAGTACTTGCCCCTAACTGCTTCTACGGCTATACTACCTTCACGTCTACATGATCGAAGCATGTTCAGGCTTTTTTTTTTACAAATGAGATCTGCGTGAATACGGAAACAAGTAAACACAGATACACGTAAAAAAAACGTCAACATTGCACCACTAACAGACGATCTGCTTACCGGTCGTGAACCGACCACGCGCGGAGTCAACACGAAGCACGTGTCGCCGAAAAGTTGGACACATGGGGGTTCTTTATGCGCTTGAGCATCATTGTTAATTCAGAAACGCGCTCGAAACTGACGGGCCAGTAATGTTCCATAAATAATGGTATGCCTTTTTAAAAATAATACCTTGTTGGTTATTGTCTGTGGAACAGAAGTTGCCACCAGTGTTCAAAGCTATAGTTTCTGCTGTGTGGTTTTTTTTCTTTAATCCACAGGAATGTTCTTCTATATAAAGGTATTAAGTGGCTCCAACCGTGCCAATTATTCTGCACGTAACAATTCACCTCCCACACGCTGAAACGAACCGTCACGAGCTGCCACTCATGTTTTATATTACTGTATTTATGACCAAAGAAATTCAACATCTCACAATATATATATTTTACAATATATATTTCATTATTTTTTATTTTTTCTAATTGTCTGTCTCGCAATTTCCATGTCACGCTGGTGCCATCACCGTATCCTCGGAATGACTCAGAACTCTCAGAACTCAACCCGTGAGGATGCCTCCAACATCGGAGCCGAAACGTCGCGAATAAGAGAGAGAGTGCTCAGTGATACTTTTACGGTTTTTTTATTAAGAGTGTGGGACATCACCCACAATCATAATCAGGAACAGCTGTGTTTACTCGGGCATCGTTTTGTCCATAACTAGTGTGATGAAGGTAAAACTGTCTCGGCCACTTTTCCCGATCAAGGCTGTTGTTTGCGTCAGAGCTTTGCCGCAGTCCGCAAGCAATCGCTATTTTATAAAAAGTTCCAGACAATCGCTAACAAAACGGTAACACCAGAAGTGTCGAGACACTGGGTGGCAGGGTGGCGGAGTGGTAGCCAACGCGCCTCACACAACGAAGGTCCGGCCCCGAGGCGGTTCGATTCCCCCACCGCGTCTGTCCATGTGGAGTTCGCGTGCTCGCTAGCCCTGCAGTGCGTGCGCGTCCTCCTATAAATCTAACAGAGAGCCAGCGAAAGCGGTGCTGCCAGCGAGTCGCGCCAATGAAGGCCAGCTTGGCACACGAAAGGGGTGGGGAACCAACACGACGCCCCGGCCGCCTTTGTCTCCCGAGTGACGACGTTTGCGCACCAAACTAGTTACTAAGAACGAGTTGAGCGGGAATCGAACTCGGCGTTTCGTAGCCCGGCGCGCTAACCGCTGCGCCACCGTTCCACGCACACACGCGCGCACACACGCGCGCTACCGGACATGAGTGGGAGAGTCACAAGGAGCAGTGCCCCCGCTGCCAGAGGGAGACCCTGGTATAAATGTAATGCAATGCAGTCCCGGCGAGAAGAACCTCTTTAATAAGCACCCGTGACAGGAGCCCAGCCGAGACCCGCAACTATTTAGGAATCGCCGGTTGAGATAATTGGATCCAATTACCCTGCAAAGCGAGGTTTGGGGGAGGGGGGTTTGCTTGGAAGAAGAGGGGACCCTGGGGGATGGACAGGGGGGTGGGGGAGGGCAGACTGAGAGGAGCCGTCCCAGCAGGAACACTGATGGTACCCCCACCCCTCCGGGTCTGGGTGACGTCAAGGCTAATCGCCAGCCGCGTGAAACGCACCGGCACGATATGAACATCGGATCGATTAATCGGCTGAACGTGAATTGTTTTGATGAAAGCAGTGGACTCAACCTTGAGAGGGCGCGGAACCTATCCCGGCATACACAGGGCTTTCCTCTCACATTCAAAAGACACGCTCGGGTTAATTGGCCCGCTGACTAAATTGTCCGCCGTGCCCTGCGACGGACTGGCGTCTCATCATCGGTTGCATCGCGCCCCTAATGACTCATTTGGTTAAAATCATCAGCGGTGAAATAGACTCTCAAGCATCTGAGTTGTACGACTATGGTGGGTGGGACTACAGCTGTCTCCCTCCCCAATCATACTGCTTGCACACCGCACCCGATACTCATTTAAGGCTGAGTCGACCTACGGCAAGCCCAGGACCAATTCGGATTTTCGCCGCTGTTGGTTGTGAGCGGGAATTGAGCCGACGCCGCCCGGCTTTGTAACACAGTGCGCTAGCCACTACGCTACCGCACCCCATTCACAAAGACAACGCGCCTCCTTGCAGCTTGAACTATCTCGAGGGTCAAGCGCTGTGAGCAAGCACCTGGTGGACGAACAGAAGCACGCCCGGCCACGTGTATTATTATTAATCTTTATTATTATTTACTTAGGGCGCCACGGTGGCCCAGTGGGTAGCGCTGTCGCCTCACAGCAGGAAATATCAGGGTTCGAATCTCGGCTCGGGTACCTTTATGTGTGGAGTTTGCGAGTTCTCTCCCCGTGTCCGCGTGGGTTTTCGCCGGGCACTCCGGTTTCCTCCCACAGTCCAAAAAAACATGCTGTCGCATAGGTTAATTGGCTTGCAGACTAAATTGCCCTCAGTGCCCGTCGATGAACTGACGTCACATCGTGTGTATATCCCTGCCTTGCGCCCCGTGTATGCCGGGATAGGCTCCGGCTCACCGCGACCCTGTCCAGGACTGAGCGGTTTCTGACAATGAGAGATGAGAATATGTATTCTATATATTTAGAATTCTCACGCAGCAGGTACCGCGTGAAAATTGATTATCCACGAGTCAAACTAATTACACAGCAATGGCCGGACAATGTTAACGCTGTTGCTAAATGCGACAAAACAAAGAGAGTAACGAGGGAGAGACATCCATAGCGAGCAGACGAGCCACAACATCCAAGCGATAACAACAAACGGCATTGGCGTGAAAAACCGCCGGGCTTAGCAGTGGCAATTTATCAAATCAGCGGGGGTTGTATCATTAACAGGCTAATCGAGAGCTTTACAATGATTCACGGGGTAATTCAAGCGCAGCTGCTAACAGATACCGCACCATTCAATCGGATGAACGAAGATTACAGCGAACAACAACACACATTGGACGTGAAAAGCCACGCGGCGGTACGATTTCGATTTCCCATTTCTCATCTCATCTCATTGTCAGAAACCGCTCATTCCTGTACAGAGTCGCGGTGAGCCGGAGCCTATCCCAGCAGACACAGGGCGCAAGGCAGGGATATACCCAAGATGGGACGCCAGTCCATCGCCGGGCACTGAGGGCAATTTAGTCTGCAAAACAACGAGCCTATGCAGCAGCATGTTTTTTCGGAATGTGGGAGGAAACCGGAGGGCCCGGTGAAAACCCACGCGGACACGGGGAGAACATGCAAACTCCACACAGAACGGCACCCGAGCCGAGATTCGAACCTGGGCCCTTCTTGCTGTGAGGCGACAGCGCTACCCACTGGGCCACCGTGCTGCCCATTTCCCATTTGGCATGGAAAATATCCCGGCTTCCACGGTTGAAAATAAAAAATTGACTGCCGTTCAGGGCTGTGAGGTGGCGGAGTGATTCGCGCTATCGCCTCACAGCAAGAAGAGACCGGGTTCGATTCCCGGCTCGGGTTTCCTTTCTGTGTGGAATTTGCGCGTTCGAACCGTGCCCGCGTAGGTTTTTGCCGGATATTCCGGTTTCCTCCAACCCTCCAAAGACATGCCCGAGTTAACTGGCCTGCTGAGTAATTTTCTCCCAAAAAAAGAGTGCCCTGCGATGTACTGGCGTCACATCCCGGGTATAGCCACCGCCTTGTGCTCTGTGTCTGCCGGGATAGGCTCCTGCCCCCTGCGACCCTGTACAGGTATTGACAATGATGATGACTGATGATTGCTTCGAAAAGCTGCTCTCTCAGGACAGCCGCGTCGATGGCTCTCTCTCCTGTCCTCGCGACGTTTCGCCTCACACGTTAGAGGCATCCTCAGGCGCAGGATGCCTCTAACGTGTGAGGCGAAGCAATCATCATGCATCGAGCCGTGAAAACCTACATCATGACAATGATGATGACTGCCGTTCACATGAGGGCGCATGGGATAATACAGCGCCCCCTGGTGTGCGTGTGAAGCAGAGACCACTTGGAAATCTCATTTGCAGCTTTGACATCTGGTTCCGTGAGCCAACCTGACAGACAGTGGACTCTTCACTGAGGGTTCCAATTCTAGAGTTGTTTTGGCATTGCCGAGAGCAGAATTGTAAAAGCATTGTCAAGAAAACAAAGATTTTTTTTCTTAAAGCAATAACGTAGCGGTGGCGTGTGTGTGTTTTACCACGCATTATAATAATATTTGCATTTTTATAGAGCGCTCTTCACCCAAGGGTCACAAAGCGCTACACAGCTGCGGAAAGAACGGCACGTCAACAGCAACGACATCAGAACGGAAAATTAGCAACTATAACATTTGTTGGGGTTTGTTTTAATACACACGTCGTTGCAGAAGAACACGCAAAATATGACCTGATTTACCAGTGTGACTTAATGTCGCCTGTGCTCCATCACATGGCGACGGGATTGTTTGAAATGAAGCAATAATAATAATAATAATGATGATAATCTGGTGTGCTGACACGGCACGGCTGCTTTATGAGCCCTGAGTTACATGCGTGACATTGGGGGTGGTGCGGTTATGGTGGTAGCGGAGGGGAGGCGGGGCGATCATTTGTATGAGCGAGACCTGTTATGGCACGCCAATACGTCTTGAGCATCATAAACATTCTCAGAGCATAATAACCGGCCGCATTATCAAGCGACAGTGTTACTGACCGCGAGTTGAGATAGCACCGGCCGGCACTTGGGACAATTTAGCACAGAACCCCCCCCCTCGTGTAACGACAGACCCACATGGGATCGCGCTCTAAAAAAAACCTCCCCCAATGATGGTCTCATCTCATCTCATTGTCATAAACCGCTTGGTCCTGTACAGGGTCGCGGTGAGTCGGAGCCTATCCCGAAAGACACAGAGCGCAAGGCAGGGATATACTCACGATGGGACGCCAGTCCATCACCGGGCACCGCGGGCAATGTAGTCTGCAAGCCCATTTACCTATGCAGCAGCATGTTTTTTGGACTGTGGGAGGAAAACGGAGTGCCCGGCGAAAGCCCACGCGGACACGCGGACACGGGGAGAGAACATGCAAACTCTACACAGAAAACAGCACCCGAGCCGAGATTCGAACCCGGGACCTTCTTGCTGTGAGGAGGCGACAGCGCTACCCACTGGGCCACCGCGCCGCCCCGATGGCCACGCTGGAAAGTAAAAGATTGGACGCTGGCGCAGCAACACGGATGTTAATAATTTGTTTCTTGTCGATCAGTCTGTTTTCCCATTCACGTAATATTTTTGCCAACGGCGCAACAAGGCACACATGCCAAGGCGCGCCACCGTCTCGAGAGAGGAGTTCCCATCACGCGTGTGTTCCTTATCGTGAAAAACAAATGTTTGTTTGCACCGAGGGTCGTCATGTAGGCTTTCGTGACTCCGTGCACGATGATTGCTCTCCATAGGCATTCCTTCGGGATAGCCGCGTCGAGCGCTTCCCCCTCTCTCCTTCGCGACGTTTCGCCTCGTGCGTTGGAAGCATCCTCAGGCGAACTGAGACTGGGTGAGAGGTGGAGTGTGCTGTGCCGCACGTTCCCTGACGTTAAAGGCAGTTCACTGCCTTTCCTGCCTACCTTTGATCCTTTGCACAGATGTAAGTTTTTATTTCACGAAGGAAGAGTATTTGTTTAAAAAAAGCCAACATGTTTTTAATGTTGCTGATTATCCATTCTCATATCGTGATTGTTGAAGTGCCGTTCTCCCTGCAGCTGTGTGCCGCGTTTGTGACCCTCGGGTGAAATGCGCTCTCTAAATGCAATTATAATTTTTATCGTCAGAACTCCTGAAGACGCCTCCAACGTGAGAGGCGAAACGTCACAAAGCAGAGAGTAGAATCGCTCGACATGCCTATCCTGAACGAACAGCTTTAGACACGAATTCCCAAATTTTTCATGAAACCCATGTACCGCACGACGTTTCATAAGCAGTCTCGGTATGGTACAAGCAAATGCTCGACTAGTTTTGTCATTCAGTCCCTCTTCCAACTCTGGTTGACTGCCGAATGTGACAGGGTCACTTAACAAAAGTGGAATTGTTACAACTGCACATTTCACAGTTTGAAATACAATACTAACAGATTAGTAACTTATTACAATTTTTTTTATATAGTAGCGCCTTTTACCCACGGGTCCCAAGACTCTGTTGGAAATGCAGATAGGTGGAGGAGGCAGCCACTCGGTCAGCCGGCGCCAACCCGCCAGACACTGGTTCCTATGCATTATGATGGCATCAGCCAATGCATTAACGGGTGTTTCTTACCTTTGGGAGGAATACTCATCTCATCATCTCATTGTCTGAAACCGCTTAGCCCTATACAGGGTCACGGTGAAGCCAGAGCCTATCACGGCAGACACAGGGCGCAAGACAAGGATATACCGACGATGGGACGCCAGTCCATCGCCGGGCACTACGGGGCAATTTAGCCTGCGAGCCAATTAACCTATGTAGCAGCATGCTTTTTGGACTGTGGGAGGAAACCGGAGTGCCCGGCGAAAACCCACGCGGACACGGGGAGAGCATGCAAACTCCACACAGAAAGGCACCCGAGCCGAGAGATTCGAACCCGGGACATTCTTGCTGTGAGGCGACAGTGCTAACCACTGGGCCACCGCGCCGCCCAGGAGGAATACTGGAGAGCGCAAATAAAACCCACGCAAAACACGGGGAGAGAACACACAAACTCCAAAAAGAAATGTGCCCGAGACGGGAATCGAACCCGCTCAGCAGGATCTTCTTCTGGTCAGGGTCGGATGGTACCACCACACTGCCACCATGCCATCACAGGAGCGGCCAAGGCTCAGGTCCTCGTCTCACTCACCGTAAGGAAACCCATGCCTCCTGGAGAGGGGACCCGTGGGCCCGGGTCTTGGTGCCCACCAAGGGAAATGTTCTGACGACTGTTTGGAATTCTAATCCAGTGCCATTTTACAATATTGGTATCTGCTCGCCTGTTCAATATTTTCGTATTTGTGTCTATGAAGTTGATTTTTTTTCTCTCTCTACCGGTACATCTTTCTCTTTTGCAACATGCTAACGCCTCCCCACTGGACAACTGTTAAAAAGAGCTAGGCAGCTCAAAAGCTCTCTTCAGCTTCAATAAAGACTGACTGAGGAACTGCTCCAGCGCTCCCCCCGCACACGGCATTAAAGACAAACGTACAGACACACGGCAATCATTTTAAAGAAATGTCCGGTCGGCCGGATACGGCCAGGCCATCACGGATGGATGCGTTGCTGCCAGCTGGGTCCATATAGCATTTAATTGGCACGTGCGTGTGTCTGTCTGTCTGTCTGTGTCTGTCTGTGAGCCCTAATAACCTTTGGGAAACGGTAGTGTCGTTTGTAAAGACTGGTTTTCCCACTGCGCTGCCGAGCCAGACTGCCAGAGTTCAACTCTACTCATCAGTGACAATTATCTGACATCAACAGTGTCAATTATAATTTTAATTGCATTTATAGAGCGCTTTCCACCCGAGGGTCACAAAGCACTTCACAGAGCTGCGGAGAGAACGGCACGTCAACAACAACGGTACCAGAATGGAAAATAAACAGTAACAACATTGTAATGATGTAGGTTTTCACGGCTCGATGCATGATGATTGTTTCGAAAAGCTGCTCTCTCGGGACAGCCGCGTCGATCGCATCCTCAGAAGCGCCTGAGGATGCCTCGAACGTGTGAGGCGAAACGTCGCGAGGAGAGGAGAGGGAGCGATCGACACGGCTGTCCCGAGAGAGCAGCTTTTCGAAGCAATCATCAGTAACAACATTTTTTTTTTGGGGGGGGGGGGGTTAATGTGCACAGCGTTGCAGAACAACACGCAAAACATGATCAGACTTTCAACAACTACAATCTTAAAATGCAAAATTATAAGTGTATATAATGCATATATTGGGAATGGTTTAATTCAATATACATCGTATAATAATTGTAGCACTTCTACAGCACTCATCACCCAAGGGCCACAAAGCGCTACATACGGCCGCCGAGAGAACGGCACATCAACAACAAGACAAGAACGGCAAATCAGCACTTTTTTTGGAGTTTTGCAGTTTTTACATGACATCATCAGCTACGTAATGATGTAGGTTTTCACAGCCGCATCGTTCGCTTCCTCTCTCTCTCCCCTCCAGAGAGAGAGGAGAGGAATCATCATCATCAGCTACGATTATTTGGAACCAGTCCTGGGCCTCGCCCCGGTTCGACCCAACAAAGAGGGCGCGAGCACGGTGCTCGTGACATCATCCCTCGTGCCGCCGTGCCGAGCATTCATAGGCGCTCGCCGACCACAGCACTTGTCCCGACAGCAGCGCGCGACAGCTATCTGGGCCATCTTTGCCTTGCTCATAATGACCCCGCCGATCGTGGCGAAGCCAGCCTGCAAGGTCTAATAGCAGGCGTCAGATCGGCCCAATTATGGGCCGAGCGGTGTCATGTGACACGCCAGGAGTTAATGCCCCAACTGTCGCGTCGGTCCGACAACGCGTACAGAAATAAAAATATGCTGAGCACCGCAGCCTCGCAAGGACACCCCCTTTAAGCCGCTATGCATATTTTTCCATCTGAAGAGTTGCTGTTTCGGGATAGCCGTGTCAGGCGTTCTTTCTCTCTCCTTCTGAACGCTTCGCTTCCCACGTGATCCCATGATCTCTAATGTCGCGAAGCCGAGAGGAGGTACGCTCGACACGGCTATCGCTAAAGAGGGTCCATCGGGCCGGGCATCCGCCTCTAACGTAGGAGGCGCAACCACGCGAAGGAGAGAAAGGAGGAGGGAAGTTCGACACGGCTTGCCTGAAACGGAAGCTCCCGAGAGCAATAATCATCTCATATGGGGTAGTGAAAACCCACATCAATCCTCCGTAATCGTCGACAAAACAAGGACGAGAGGACAGAGAACATCGGTGGGGGTCTTTCATCAGTCAGTCTTTATTTGCCTAGGAGGGACTGTTGAGCTATGTAACGCTTTTTAACAGTTGTCCAACGGGGAGAGATAAACAAGCTACAGCATTACAGGGCACGAGGGACAATTTAGTCAGAACAATTAACCTGTACAGCACGCATTTGGACCGTAGAAATAAAAGCGGAGTACCCATCGAAACCCCACGCAAAGTGAGAAAATGAGTAAACTCCACACAGAAAGGCACCCGAGATGGGAATCGAACCCAGGCCCTTCTTGTTCAGAAACAGCCTCTATCGCCATCTTACACGGGGGCTGAGAGCCAGGGCAGAACCCGCGATGGGCAACAACCGGCAGCGCTTTGTGACCCTCAGGTGAAAAGCGCTCTGGAAGTGCAATTGTTATTATTATTATCTATAGGGCGCGGTGTCTGGCAAATGTTGGCGCCGGCTGACCGCGTGGCTCCCTTCCCCCCTACCCCGTTTCTCTCTAGGGGGACAGTGAACGAATGTGCGCGACGCCTTATACATTGTAGTCATCATGATTGTTCGTTAATCATAGAAATTATTTATTACATTAAAATAACAGCAATTTGCACCCACAGGCCCCAAACCACTGCAGAAAAGAAAGGTGGGGGGTGGGGGGGGGAGCGGCCACGCCGTTTTCCGCCAATTAATGAGAGATTTCGTTTATGTTGTTGTGGGAGGAAACCGGAGAACCCGGAGGAAACCCACATTGAACAGGGGGAGAGCGCACAGCAAGGCGCCCGGGGCGGATATGGAACCGTCTCGGGAAAAGGAGCTCCGTTCTGCGTAGCTCAGACGTTACCACCACAAAGATTCCCCGCTCCGCCAACAATGGGCACTTGGGGAGCGTGATCATCACTGTGAGACGGTTCATTTAATACCGCGGCGCGCCCCAAATTTACAAACTAGGTCGCGCTGCCGCAGCTTTGTAAGCGCGAGCGTGCGCGAGTGATTAAAGGAGTGTTAACCGCGCGTTAGCTTAACGGGACGAAGGCAGTGAGGCTGGGAGCGAGGTCGCTTAAACACTCACTTTTGAGGACATCCCGACAAGGAGATCTTCCTTGCGCTTGACAGCGCACGTTAAGTCCTCGGGGAGCGGTGGCGCAACGGTGAGCGCGCTGCGCTTCGAACCCGGCGACCCCGGAATTCAATTGTCACTCGCGGCGAAGCAACCGCTGACGATTCTCTGAACCGGTTTTGGGCTTCGCCGCTAAAGGAGACATAGTCGGCCGGGCGTGGTACTGGCCACCCACCCCGTCGTGTCCCCGTGCCAACTTTCATAGGTGCTCGCTAACAGCACTTGACCCTGCAGCCTGTTAAGGCTATGGGGAGGGTGTCTTTAGTCGAGAATGACGCTTATCAGAAGAGCTCCCGGCGCTTCCCGGCGTGGGATGAGAGGAGGCGCGTGTTTATCTGCGCGCTCACTGCCAACAGCTGTGGCGATTTGACTGAGCCGGTCCTGGGCCCCGCTTAGGTCGACTTGGCCTCAAATTGAGTACCTGGTGGTGTGTAAACATTGCCACTAAGAAGACAAAAGCGGCCCGGCGTGGTACTGACCAACCCACCTTCTTGGTGTGTCGGCACGGTGGCTCAGTGAATAGCGCTGCTGCATCACATCAAGAAATGCCGGGTTCAATTCCTAGCTCGGGTGATTTTCTGTGTGGAGTTTGCGTGTTCTCTCCCTGCGTCCGTTAAGGTTTTCGCCGGGTACTTCGGTTTCCTACCACCGTTCAAAAACATGCAGCTGTTGCCTAAGTTTATTGACCCATTTACTAAGCTTCTCCCGGTGCCTGGCGATAAACTGGCGTCCCACCAAGGATATGACCTTTTTCTGCGTACCGCTCCCCGCTGGACAACTTTTAAAAAGAGCTGCAGTGGTTCCGTCCCTCTCCAACACAAACGGACTACACTGGCCTTTACAGGTGCTAACCGCAAAGAGCACTTGATCCTACAATCCGTTAAGGCTACACGGGGGATCTTTGCCTTTGTAGTAATGGCAAGTGGTACCAGTAGCGCTCCGATGCCTCCTCTAAGGTTGACTCAGCCAGAAATGAGAACCCAGTG
Organism: Mordacia mordax; assembly: GCA_036362905.1. Lineage (NCBI taxonomy): Eukaryota > Metazoa > Chordata > Hyperoartia > Petromyzontiformes > Petromyzontidae > Mordacia > Mordacia mordax. The sequence continues at coordinate 5,473,981 of JAZEWT010000019.1, read as the reverse complement.
CTGTGCTGAGTTTTAATAACGTACACTTCTTCAACAAACCGCAATTTATTTTATTTTTAAGTGACAAACCATCAATGTAGGTTTTTCACGGCTCCGTGTCTGAGAATTGGTCTCTAGAGCTGCTCAGGCATCGCCTGATGATGCCTCCATCGTGCCAAGCGAAACGTCGAGAAGGAGTGGAGCAGACTGGAGGAACGCACCACGCGGCTATCCCGAAAGAGAAGCCCTTGAAGAATTTCATCTTTTTAGGGGAGTTACGGGTTGGTGCGGGAGCGGGAGGGTGGTGATTCGAAGGGTGAAGAAACAAAATCGGAGCGAGATCTGCAGCGTAGAGAGCGGAATGCGGCCCGACTGGTTCCGGCGCGAATATCCACCTGAGATTGATTCAACTTCCGCGCCGCGACACAGGAACCCTCTATTTGTTGCACACGCAACTGTCACCGATTTCCCAAAGTAAAGAGAAGGCTCACTTAACCGCGTGGTTTACCCAGCTCGTTCAATATGTTTAGCCTCCTTTGCGCAAACATAAGCGTTGCATTTTAACTGCTCTGTGGTTCGACCCCCCCNNNCCACCCCCTGGCCCCCCTCCCCTTCACTCCTCTCCCGCGAGCGGTCTTCGTGCTTGCTGCCATTCTTTTTATTGCTTCGTCAAAAGCCTGGTAAATATTAGCGAGGCCGTTATCGGCACCGCGATAATCACTTAAGGTGACAAAACGTTTGGACTTTGAACATGACCCCCACCACAAATAGCAGACCTCGGATTTACGGTCAGAGGCGCGTTGGCGAAGACGTTTTTTTGTGCTTTTGTAAAGAGTGGAAAATTGAGAGAATTAATTTCCAAAGTTATTATTTGACTGTCAATTAAATACCTCTGCTATTGTTGATGTTGCTGACTTGCCGTTCATTCCATAGCTTAGATTTGCAACAAAAATCTCATCTCATTATCTGAAACCGCTGAATCCTATATATGGTCACGGTGAGCCGGAGCCTATCCCGGAAACACAGGGCGTAAGGCAGGAATACACCCGACGACGGGACGCCAGTCCATCGCCGGGCATTGCGGGACAATTGTAGTCTGCGAGCCAATCAACCTATCCAGGAGCATGCTTTTGGACTGTGGGAGGAAACTGTAACAAAAATATAACAAATAAAAATGTTGTTGTTGATGTGCCGTTCATGTGCCGTCGTTGTTGTTGACGTGACGTTCTCTCCACAGCTCTGCGCAGCGCTTTGTGACCCTCGGGTGAAAAGCGCTCTTGAAGTGCTATTATCATTATTGCTGTTCTGACGGGATAGCCGTACCGAGCGCTCCACCTCTCTCCATCGCGACGTTTCGGATCCTACGTTGGGAGGCCTCTTCAGGCGTTCGGAGACTGGTTGATTGGATAAAGAATAAGAATTAGAGAAATGTTAACGCTCCGCTCAAATTACACTCCCAGTCACGAACGAGACACGGATGCGGAGGCGTAGCGAGGAAAGCGCAGGGAGGCAGGGGAAGGCAACTATGTAGATATACGGCGTCAACATTTACCAGACATTGTGTCCCATCGAGTCCGATGTTATCTCGTCTCATCTCATTGCCAGAAACCGCTTAGTCCTGTACAGGGTCGCGGTGAGCCGGAGCCTATCCAGGCAGACACAGGGCGCAAAGCAGGGATATACCCACGATTGGACGCCAGTCCATCACCAGGTATTGCGGGTAATTCAGTCTGCAAGCCAATAAACCTATGCAGCAGCATGTTTTTTGGACTACGGAAGGAAACCGAAGTGCTCGGCGAAAACCCACGCGAACACGAGGAGAGAACATGCAAACTCCACACAGAAAGGCATCCGAGCCGAGATTCAAACCCCGGACCTTCTTGCTGTGAGGAGGCGACAGCGCTACCCACTGGGCCACATTGCTGCCCGGCTCACCATCTCTTTGAAGCGTAAATATCGAAACGGCAGGAGACTGGGGTAAGAAAATAGAAGGAGTTATTTTGGCAAATCTGCCGAAACAGTGTTGAGGCTCGCTTGAGGCTTACGCAGACGATTAAGGGCAGTGATGATTGCTTCGAAAAGCTGCTCTCTCGGGACAGCCGCGTCGATCGCTCTCCCTCTCCGACGCGGCTGTCCCTAGAGAGCAGCTTTTCGAAGCAATCATCACGCATCGAGCTGTGAAAGCCTACATCATTACATTGATTTAGGGCAGTACCATCATCACCGTCGTTTAAATTGTGTACACCACCCAAATGTTCAACCGTTAATGACAATGTAAAACAAACCAGAGGCTCATTCGGACAAACAAACGCAACCGGTGAGCACACACTGCCCGGATGATAATCATAGCGATGTCAATCATTCGTCTACACAGATGTGTTGGGGAGATTTGTTGCTGCTTCGTTTCTCTTGAGCAGTTTCGCTGAGTAAGCGACGCAACTGGAGTAGCGGGAGAAAACACCACGAATATGAGCTGACTCTGCTCGATCGTCCACACAGTTGGGTTTTTTTTACGAACGCGCCAATCGTTCCGTCATCGCATGGCCACCTCGCGTCCCAGCACGTTTGGGGTCTCCACAAATCCACACGTGATCCACCAACCCTGGCCTCTATAGTGCTGAATACGAGGCGAGCGCCTGGTTGCTTGGTTCATTTTGCCACAAACAGAACAGGTGGTGGTGCTGGTAATGTGACCCTCGGGTGAAAAGCGCTCTAGAAATGCAGTAATTAATGGTGGTGGTGATTATGGTGATGATGATGATGATGGTAGTGATGGAGCTGATGATCCTAATAGTGGTGATGGTGGTGATGATGGTATTGGTGGTGATGTTGGTGACGGTGGTGAGGTGATGGAGGTGTTGGTGGTGATGAATCAGTGGCCCAGCGGTTAGCGCAGCGCTGGGCTACAAACCTGGCCACCCGAGTTCGAATCCCGCTCACAGACAAACACCAGTGACGATTTTGTGGACCGGTTCTAGGCCTCCCCTAGGTCGACTCAGCCTCAAATTATTACCTAGTGCAGTGTGTAAACAATGCCATAGGGAGACAAAGGCGACCGGGCGTGGTGCTGGTCACCCACCCCCTCGAGTGCCGAGTCGACCTCTCATAGGTGCTACTCGCTAACGGCACTTGACCCTACAGTGTGTTAAGGCTATATGGGGGATCTTTGCCTTTGATGTTGGTGACAGTAGTGAGGTAATGGTGGTGTTGGTGGTGTTGCTATTGTTCGTGGTGATGGTGGTGTTGGTGGTGATGGTGGTGTTGGTGGTGATGGTGGTGCTGGTGACCTTTTGGTGATACTGCCAGTTAACCCACCGGGCACCCAATATTCCCAAATAAACAAATCATCAACATATTCCCAATATTCCCAACTAAACAAATCATTCCCCATTCTCGATCATCTAACTAAAGCGCAGTGCCTCCCCACGCCACGCCACTCTTCAGGTTTTATTTAGCCATACTTCACCACGTTGGCCAGTACGGACTGGTGATGAATAATAAGGAGGAGGACTGGACGTGGAGTTATAATACAACTTGTAAATATAACTCACAGACAGCGCCACGGAGAGGAATCTAACAAGCTCATTAGTCCCCACTTAATCCTGGACAGGTTTCCGGTGAAGCCGGAGCCTCTCTCAGCAGATACAGGGCAGAAGGCAGGGCAATGTCTATGATGGAACGCAAGCCCATTGCAGGGCACCAGGAGAAATGTAGTCAGCAGGCCGGTTAACCTGGACAGTACCGTTTCTTTGGACTGTGGGAGGAAACCGCGGTACCGAGCGACAACACAAGCGGGCATGCAAAAGCGTACCTGGGCGGGGAATCGAACCCAGGTGCTTATTGCTGTTAGGTGACAGCGCTATTCACAGCACCACTGTGCTACGCCATCATTATTATTTTTGAAACTAAATCCGTAACAAGCTTGGTTGAAAAAAAAAAACCCTGATCAGAGCACCTGAGCGTCGTTTGGTATAAAAACAAAACGACAAAACAATAGTGCGCGCAGTGATTGATGACGAGAGACAGACGCCATCTGAATCCTGACACGACGACGATGACGCCGATAAAAGACATACATATTTAAAGATTGGTTTTTTTTCTTAAAAAAAAACGGCGTGAAAAATGACACCGAAACTTTCCGCGCGAACCCGGGGCTGTCGCACGGGTTTGAGTTACGTCGGAGCGTACCCGAGCGTGGGCCAGCGCGCTTACCGGCACGCGTGGGAATTGTTGCCTTCGAGCCAAGCGGCATCCATCCGGGGAGAGCCCCCCCCCCACATCCACCCCGTGGCCACCGTAAGGCCGTGAACTCCTCTGGCTAAGACTCTTAATGCTGCTCAAGGCTCGCGCTTGAGTGATGGCGCGTTGACCTGTGCCTGCTCATCTCATCTCACTGTCAGAAACCGCTTAGTCCTGTCCAGGGTCGCGGTGAGCCGGAGCCTATCCCGGCAGACACAGGGCGCAAGGAAGGGATATACCCATGATGGGACGCCAATCTATCACCAGGCAACTGAGGGCAATTTAGTCTGCAAGCCAATTAAGCAAGCATGTTTTTTGGACTGTGGGAAGACACCGGAGCGCCCGGCGAAAACCCACGCGGACACGGGGAGAGAACTCGCAAACTCCACACAGAAAGGCACCCGAGCCGAGATTCAAACCCGGGAACTTATTGCTGTGAGGCGACAGCGCTACCCACTGGGCCACCGTTCCGCCCCTGTTTAACAATCATTGTTTTTGTTAATATGCGACGAAACGTCGCGAGGTGGAGAGAGGAAGCGAACGACGCGGCTGTCCCGAGAGAGCAACTTTTCGAAGCAATCATCATAGTTCATTATCTTACTTCATTGATCTATTCTGATGATGCTGTTGTTGTTGACGACGTGCCGTTCTCTCCAAAGCTCTGTGCAGCGCTTTGTGACCCTCGGGTGAAAAGCGCTCTAGAAAAGCAAATATGATTATGATTATTGTTAACACTGTCGATTGACACATTAACAGTAAAGACAGTAAAGACACCTCTGAAACAGAATGAAATATAAAAACAATAAAAACTATTTATAACGCGGTACATATTCATTCAATGTCGAAGGTATTTATGCAAAGAGAACCACTGTAGGGGGGGGTAACCACATAGTTATCCGGCGCCAACATTTGCAGACACTGTTAACTTGTCTATAAAGACTGTATCGGCCAATTAATTAATTAGTGTTTTTTACTTGTGGGAGGAAAACGCAGAAACCCCGCTCCCCCCCCCTCCTCCAGGGCCTGGGAATCGATCCCAGCCCCTGTTCTTCAATAATCGAGCCGTGAGAACCGCGACATCAACTCGGCGGTTGTAAAGTTAAATTCCCGAATCAATGGAATGTTCACTACGCACGCACGCGTGTGTGTTTGTGGCACCTGGGTCTGTCTCGTGACGGGGAGCGGTGGCGCAGCGGTTAGCGCAGCGCTGGGCTACAAACCCGGCGACCCGAGTTCGAATCCCGCTCACGGCCAACACCGGTGACGATTTTCTGGGCCGGTCCTGGGCCTCCCCTAGGTTTACTCAGCCTCAAATGAGTACCTCGTGCAGTGTGAAAATATTGGGAGACAAAGACGGCCGGGCGTGGTATTGGTCACCCACTTCCACGTGTGCCGTGTCGACCTTCATAGGTACTCGCTAACGGCACTTGACCCTACAGTCTGTTAAGACTATACGGGGGATCTTTGCCTTTGTTGTCCCGTGACCTCCTATCGCCGAGCCCTTCGACACTTCGTGGGGCCTCAAAGTGCGCCTGGCACACACGCAGTGGGGACGTCACCGCCACGTTGTTGTGTTCATGGGGAGCGGTGGTGCAGCAGTTAGCGCGCTGTGTTACGAACCGCAGTTCGATTTCAGCTCATGGGGACACCGGTGAAGACTTTATGAACTGGTCCTGGGCCTCCCCTAGATCAACTCGGCCTCAAATGAGTACTGGGTGCGGTCGATTACCCTCGCGACTACGGAGACAAAGACGGCCGGGCGTGGTAGTGGCCACACACCCCCTCGTGTGCCGTGCTGCCTTTCATAGGTGCTCGCTAACACTTGACTCTACAATCTAAGCCCGCCATGCCTAACTGATGGCTTGCGACTCATGAGCAGGCCGCGATAACCACCCAGTGCTCCGCAGAGAACAGACGCAAGCGGGCCTTGAGATGTAAAAGTCTGAGACCCTCAGTGTTAATGTTATACGAGGCATCTCTGATCAGTTACTACATTTTTATACGGAGAGACAGGTTGTGGGGAAGGGAGACCACGACAAACCCGACAAACACTACGTCCCTATATAATATGAGGGCACTGGCCAATCAACTAATGGATGACTTTTTAAAGTTGTGGGAGGAAACCGCTGAAGCCGGAGGAAGGCCGCACAGAACAGCGGGAGAACACACAAACTCCAAAAAGACGCCCGAGGTGGGAATCGAACCTCCACGGGTAGGACGAAC
>JAZEWT010000019.1:5445037-5461135 GCA_036362905.1 Mordacia mordax | reverse complement strand
TGGCGATGGTGGCACTCGCAATGACGAGGGTGCCTGCGGCGAACCGGATGATTGTGAATGCCTGTGATGGTGCCGACGGTGAGAAGGAGCTGCTGCTGCTACTGTTGCGCTGTTGCTGCTGTTGCTGCTATTGCTGCTTGGCGCTGTTGATTCCCGTCTCCAGGAGCCTCCCGGTGTGTTCTTCACAACTCTGCACAGCTCCGGGGCTGGCGAAACGCCTCGCTGCGGTTGACGAAATCCCAAAATATACATATATTAATATATATTCGAACGCACGAAATCACGCTTCGTCTGATAATTAAAGTGCGTTCACAGCCGCCAAACCCATCGTCGCTTCGTGGCTTTATGTCAGCGATGACACATTTGCGCTCTCGTTACGGTGCGACGGCGGCGGCCGGGCCGCACATCCGGTGGTGCATGGGTCCGTGAGTCACCCGCCGATCAGAGCAGTGCCCGCGGACGGGATGACGCTCGACACGCACGGGGAGCGGCGAACTCGGGAACGGGACGGGGGCGTGCGGGCACGTGGAAGGTGCGGCCGGGAGAGGCGGGGGGGGTCGGTAGGTGGTTACTGCAGGCTTCGCGTAGGTGTGATACAAACGGAGTTGGAAATCCACTGCTGGATGAAGGTGGGGGGGGGGAGTGTGCGCTGATAATTTTGCATTTTTTAAAATTATAGTTGAAAGTCAGATCACATTTTACATGTTGTTCTGCAGCAATGTGTATATACAAAAAAAGTTATTGTTGCTGATTTTCCCTTCTAATGTCGCTGTTATTGGCGTGCCGTTCTCTCCGCAGCTCAGTACAGAGCTTTGTGACCCTCGGGTGAAAAGCGCTCTAATAGTGCAATTATTATTATTATTCGTGAGATAACGCGGAGTAAAGCTCAAAAGTGGGAGCGTAGGCGTACAGTAACACTATGAGGATGCTGCGACACTGCAAGGACAATGTACCACCTACGGTAGCAGCCACAGCCTATACAACCTGCGTTGAATGACGGTCGTGTGTCGAGGCAACTACACAGTACTCAACCATTCTCTGCTTCTGACAAGCTCGGTCACATTCCGGGTGATTTGGTCACAGACGGCTGCTGAGCCACGCCGCTTATAGCAGCGATGCACTCACAATCGTCAACGTCGTCTATGAATATATCCACACTCATCTCTCCCTCTCCCTACGCGCCTCGCCCTCTAACCCCCCGCCCCCACCCCCACTTCACGCGCTCTCGATTCCAGTAACCAAGGCTGTCTGTCGAACAGCCCCCGGGCCATCCTTGGCTCGGTGGGAGGTCGCTCATTCTCCTCTGCTGCTCCTACAGTCTGCGGCTTGATTAACTAGAGCAGTGCTGACACAGCAAAAAGCACCTGAGTTCGATTCCCGACTGGGGAGCTGTCCTGCTGGGCTTCTTCCCATAGCTAAAAATAAACACAATTGTTATATATATATATATGAGTACACCTTTTTGGCAGCACACAGATTAAAGGTGTCTTTTTGGTGTTTGAATATTTTGACCCTTTTATCATTGCCAGAGAAAGTTAAACCATTTCTCATTTTGCATCACAGCTGTTCTTTTGGGAAAGCCGCGTCGAGTTTTTGGGCTATCCCGAAGGAGCAGCTTCTCACACATCGAGCCGTGAGAACCAACATCAGTGCATCGGGCCCGGGTGCCACAAACTGATCTGCAGTTTACTCTATTGGGATTACACATAGCGAGATGACCCCCCTCTCCCCACTGCAACTGATTTGCAGAACCTTCCTAAGACTCACTGAGACTCAGTGAGGCATTGCCCGGCAAACGAGGGCACTGATCACAGTAGCCCGAGCCAGTTCGGAGACGGGGCTGCGAGCGTAAGCACCCGACAATCATCGACATTGAGGTGCTTTGTGACCCGGGCTTCTGTGATCAGTCATCGGCATGAACGCGCGCACGTGGACAAAGTCAATATTAACTCCAGCAATCCGCCCCGTGCTCTCGTGACATCGGCTTCCCTCTCATTTACTTTAATTGGCACTCATCACGGACCAATTGAAGACAAAGGAATTAATCCAACGAGAGGAATGACAAATGATTGCGTTCGGGGACTGCTAATCTAATTGCGTAAAATTGAGAGCTACACTACCGCGCTGCGTGTGTTTTCTCTTTCGGAGATGAAAAAAAATGGCTCTTTATATGAAATTACTGCAATTTTCACAGTTTTACACAAAGTCGGCCAAATTGGATTTTTAATAGTTATCATTAAAGGCATTACACACGACGCTCCGCGCAAAGTGTGTTTTCATAACCGGCTGGGTCTGCTTATGGCTAATTTACACAACAAGCTATGCACGTTCGGCTGTCACTCACGTTCCAGATTAATGCAATTAACAGTTGGCATTGCGGGTCGTGACGCGCGCTCCGGTGGCGCTATTTTGCCAAATAACATCCACGGGAGGTCTTAAATGTCCGTGTAAATGTGTGCGTGAGTGCACCATTCACACGCCAGAAATAAATTTCCCAGCCGTCGGCGCGTGGGAGCGAAACGGCAGACGCCGTGACGGACGAAACATTCGCTATCGGTGTATATTTTTCACGGCCCGACGTAGGAGAATCGCTCCTGACAGCTGCTCTCTTGTTGGAGGCATCATCGAGTCAGAGGCGCGGCGATGCCCCCAACATGGGAGGCATCGAAACGTCGCGACACGGCTATCCCAAACGAGCAGCTCTTGAGAGTGATTCTCAACACGCAGTGGAGTCCGGAAAGCCCCTTCGCTGACCTCTCCTCGTCGTCAGTCCACCACCTCCCGTGCTGCGAGAGATGCGAAGTCAGGGAAACTGAACATTCATTACAATCAGGAGGTCGACTCCGTGGGAGGAACATTTACTCGGAGTTCCCAGAATAAATTTTAATCCAACCGCCATCCCTGATTCTTGCTGTGCTTGGGAAACACCTGTGAGCCATTGATGGCTAGAAACCCGTACACCGCAACCAGAAGCCACATATTCCACCGAAAGTCCTCCTTTCGGATGCAGTAGCTCCTCATGGGATGCAGTAGCTCCTGATGGGATGGCTGTGGTGGTGATAGAGGTTAAGGGGTGGGAGCATGTGGCCTGGGTCAGTGGCCGGGGGCTGGGGAGCGGTGGTGGTGGTGGCGGTGATGTGGGGGCAGAAGTGAATAAAACTGTACAGGGACGAACTTTTCCCAGATGCATTAAGCGCTGGCCCCCGGTAATCGTCAGCAGGTGAGCCGGCTGCTAATTCCGTGTAATTGCACAGTTTGTGTTCGCAAGGCAGCCAAGGGAAGTCCGCGGCTCCAACGCCATCTTCTTCAAACCGAGGTGGCACCTCCGCTCAGGCACAACATTTAAAGACTGGGCTCCTTCAACGCTGGCCTTATTGCTCCTCTGCCCAGGGCCTCCCCCTGCCTCACCCGCCCGCCCACCCGCCCTTGTTACCAGTGTTCCCCATGAACATCTGACTTCATGAACAAACGTACTGGGACAGATCGCGGTAAAGGAAAGAGAAAGATGCAGAGTTGCCAGGATGGCAACTTCCTGAACGGGAGGACGGCCGTGGGAATACTGGGCCAGGTGGCGATGCTCGCGTCACTGCCAGCTGCCGGTGCGCGCAAGTCCACGGGACCGCTCATTATACCAGAGATAAAGACACGGATCCCACAGGCAGACACACACATTGCCGGGGCAAGTGCTCTTAGCGGGCAGCTGTGAAGAAGGTTGCGTGGCCAGCGCCACGCTCGTAGCCACACACAAGCACACACACACACACACAGGCACCACCAATGATGGTGATGATACGAGCTGCTCTTTCCGGATAGTGGTGTCGAAAGAGCAGCTCGTAAGACCGATACTCAAATAATGATCCGTGAAAAATTACATCAACACATTAGGAAATTAGTTCAGCAACGCGGTGATCCGCATATGGTGGATCAAAAACTGAAAAGTGCACAAATAAGCTTTGACAACAGCGTATTTGGAGCCACAATGAGGAACAGCACGCGTTAGAGAGCACGTAGGCTCGAGAAAGGTGAGCTTGGACAGGAAGCAGCGCTGAGAGAAATGATCGTCGACGGTCAATCGTAACGAGAGTGACAGCCGCGGATTGCTTCATCCAGCAGTGGATCGGTCACGACCGGCTATGAAAGCATCGTCACCTCGCTGCCTTACCCTCCAGCGCACAAACGCTCGCGGGCTGTTAACTCTCAAGCCAGCGCCAGCACCAGCAGCCACGCCGCACCGCGGACATTTACCAAAACATCAGCCGTCCGGCGGTGTGTTTATAACTTTGAGGTTCTTAAATCCCCTTGACCTATGCGGGATCGCGGAATCGTGGGACCGTTGGTTTAGGCAAGGCCGCCAGCGCGCTCAGGAAACCCGCTCGATCGGGGTAACGCGGTGGGCACTCGGCTCCCGAATTAGCGCCGCCGCAGGAACGATTAATCACCATCACAGGAGGATTCTCCGGCGTGAGGAGAGATGAAGGACGCGGCCGCGGCGATGAGCTCTCAGATCATTAGTTGGTTTCTTTTAGACGGTCGCGGGGGGGAGGGGGCTGGCCAGCTCGCCGATCAAAGCATCGCCGTGACGACCCCGGTATCGGATCGGGCTTCAGCCACGAGGGACTGGACCGGGCTTTCGAGTTGCAGTAGCAGTTGCCGGTCCGCGCAAAGACAACAAAGCAATGATGAGTTTCACATTGAGTTTGTCACCGAACGCTGCGTCTCGTGCCGTGGTGTCGAGGTTCTGGACGCATGGCGTAATGTCAGTCGGCTTTTATTTAAGGGCAACTGTTGAGCTGTGATTCTATTTTTAACAGCCGTCGAGTCGGGGAGGAGTAAGGACGTTACAACATCTCAGGGCGCCGCGGCAATTTAGTCACCATAATTTAACCTGGGCGGTGTGTCTTTGGACTGTGGGAAGAAATCGGTGTACCCAGTGAAAACCCACGCTGATACGAGGAGCACACGTAAACGCCACACAGAAAGGCACCCGAGCAGGGAATCGAACCCGGGAGATTTTTGCTGTGAGGTGGCAGCGCTACTCACCGCGCCGATTCGATTCTGACTCAAGGTGGCGCGGCGGCTGCAATAGAGGCGCAGGTTTCGTCAATTCACCCGCCGCCACTGTCGACGCAAAGTGAATAGGATCACGGCAGACAGTCAACGGCAGGTCGTGTGCGGTGGGGTAAAGTGTGGGGAAGGGGAGGCGTCTGACGGGCGCGAAAGAGTAGGCCAAACTACCCACAAGCCGAGGCGTGAGCGAGACTTTCCTGAACATCTTACAATTCAGAGATGACGTTAACGCTGGCAACTTGACGCTGATAACCTGGAGAAGGTTTGAAAAAGTTTCATTCAAGCCTCGTTTCTTCCAACGACAATATGCAAAGTGATGTCCTTCTCAAACGCGCACTCCGGTTGTGTTCATTTCCTGTTTGCAGCCCTGAGCTCGTGGGCTAAATTGTACATTTCTATGGCGGTACTGAGTCGATCCATAAGACAACTAAGTGGCAACTTCTACACCAAAGCGGTAGTCATTTTATCGACCCTGAAGAGATTATGGGCCGAGTGAACATCCACTGAACAGGATTCGAACTTGCAAGCTTCCGATTGCGAATCGCTCACTCCGTCGCCGAGCCTGCTGATTGGATGATTTTAAAACAAACCCGAGAAGGGGAGGAGGGGAAGGTGGTGGGGGGGTTGAAATAAGTAGGCAAGGGAGCTTTTGTTTAAATTGCTGGAGTAAAATTGCACTTAATCCATCTCCCCATGGGCCTTCCAGATTAACGCTTCCCAGTACTTAATGTTGAGTTGAAATTTAAATTACTCGCGGAATTAAAAAGAAAATACACGAACAGAGAAACAGAAAAAATGGTATCATTACCAGCACAATTACCCTAAACGTGTAAACTATTGCGAAATAAATGACTCCAATCACGGAACGCGTTTTGTTCCAGCAGCTACGACCTGGCGAGCATGGAAATCGCATCCGCACATCCACGTGCAACCGCCTCGATCGTCATCATCATCGTCATCATCGTCGTCACAATGAGCCACGGTTCATGCACCGTCGCTTACACGCTGGTGCCTCGATCAGGTCTCACTCCATCGTACCACGAACATCGTCCGACGGCCGTTTCATCACCAAGACAATTATCCTCCCAGATGGATCGTGGAGGTCTTCACGGTTCCTTGTGTCCTCGGGATTGAGATGCTTTACGGCAGGAATTATTATTTTTTGTAGAAGTTTAAGGACTGCTTTAATAATAACCTATGCGGCAGCATGTTTTTTGGCCTGTGTGAGGAAACCGGAGTGCCCGGCGAAAACCCACGCGGTCACGTGGAGAACATGTTCCACACAGAAAGGCACCCGAGCCGAGATTCGAACTCGGGACCTTCTTGTTGTGAGGCGACAGCGCTACCCACACTGCCACCGTGCCGCCCAAAATATATATATATATATTAATAAATTCAGACATATCTTAGAAAAACGACGAGACGGGAATAACTGGAAACAGGCCAGCGCCGCACGGCACCCCCCACAGCGAGCTACGAGTCGACGGCTGGTGCTTGTCTCCGCGAGTGTCAAGCACATGGCTGAAGAGAAACCGCAGTCTTGTCACCGTGTGTCACGCGAGATCAAGGGAACCTTTTCCCAGGGAAGCGACCACTCGCGCCATCGGTCGGCGCCCAGGATGCGATGCGGCCCGCGTGACGCCGGCTTCCGAGGAGAGTTCGTGAACGAGCGTTAGGGGAGAGGGGGGTTTTTTTCTCTCTCTCTCTCGCTCTCTGCGACGGAGAAAAGCGAGATCTTCCACGCAATGCGTGTCAAGTTATAAAGCGCTCGCGCACTATCCTCGTTCCTCCGTCCATAACATGACAACGCTCACGGAGACGATCCGATACCCTTATATAATGGAGCAAGTGTATGTGTGTATGTCCGCATTGAAAGCATCGGGATCGAATCGTTGGTCAGTGAAAATGTAATCCGCACAAACACCAAAGCATTTACATTTCTTGCTCCGTAACGCTTTGAAGTCCTCTGGCTAAGACTGTTGATGCTGCTCAATGTTGTTGTGCTGGGCTGCGCCTGCTCAGGAATACTCATCCCTTCCTTCGCTTGTTTAAAAGTTATTTTTATCATTCATTTTATGTCATTCGCTACATTTTAGCTATTATTTTACTTGCTATTTTAGCTGCTCTGATGTTGTTGACATGCCGTTCTCTCCATAGCTCAGATTTGTAACATTTAAAAAAAATTATTCTTGTTGAAATACCGTTCATATGTTATTGTTGTTGTTTTGACAGGCCGTTCTCTCCACAGCTCTGTGCAGCGCTTTGTGACCTTCAGGTGAAAAGCGTTCTAGTTGTGCAATTATTATTATTACTTGCTGATTAGTCTTCCGATATGTCAGAGAGCCAGCAGAAATATTCCCAAAACGACATCAGAAAATAATCCAACTCAAATTAGTCATATCAGCAGAAAAAACGCGGTACACACTCCAAACAATATTGCCCTTAAAGAGGTTACTCTGCTACCTTTAATTCGAAGGCTTTGGTAACCATTGTTATCAATTGATTCCGTTTTTCGGGTGACTGCGTGGTTTAGCGGCGGCGTGCAGGCGTCTTCATCAAAGGAGACGATGACGACAATGATGGAAGTGGAAAAATGACTCCACACCACGAGTAGGTAAACGTGCAGCTGTGTGTTTCACAAATTAACTCGATATGTTTCGCGCAAAAACAATGCCGACAGCGGTGACCGCGCGCGGGTCCAAGCGGCGCCACGGATCATTGTTTGTATATAGGTGTTCCTGCGTGCGCGATTGTCTGTACATGAAACACCCGCGGGGCAGTATACGAGCCTATTTAGAGAACACGCACAGCTACGCTTTAAACCTGTCGCAAGCGCCATAGAGAGCCAAGCACTTACGTGTCTCAAAGCGCAAAAAAATATATACATTCACACACAAAGGCAAATAAATATTAGCAGCCGATAATAAAACTGCCTACTCACTCATTCTCAATGGGCACCTGCCAGATGTGCATTGACGCTTTCCTTGCCAGAGAGACCACGTTTGCGCGGTGCGAACGCCAAACGGACGATTCCGAGACTTAAATTTATTCGCCATGAGAACGTGAACCGAGAACTCGGCACAGCCACGGAGATCGATCACGGGCGAGCGATTGGGGGTGGTGGTGGGTGGTGGTGGTGGTGGTGGTGGGTGGTGGGGGGTGGTGGTGGTGGGGGTAACACGAGCGACAAGGCGACGGCTCTGATATCGGAGAGCTTGCGCCAACTCGCTGCTGCAACCATCCCAACGAGGACAGCAAAATCACACAACAACAAAGAGGGCCTCGTTTCGTGTCTTCATCGGGTATTTTTATTTTCCAGGTCACTGGGTTTTTTTTTATCACGAGTTAAACTAGAGTAGGTGGAACGTGGCTGAATAATAATAATATTGCATTTATAATAATAATAAAAATATTGCCATTTCTAAAGCGCCTTTCACCCGAAGGTCACAAAACGTTGCACATAGCCATGGAGAGAACGACAATAATGACCATAAATCAACTGACATCAAATAAAAAATAATTGTTGAAACAAATAAAGAAATAAGTGTTCCTGTGCAGGTATGAGTGACATGGTCAATAGGCTAAATATATGTACGTTGTATAAAAACGATCAATGGATCAAACAGTTTTGTAGAAGTCTTATCACACCTGTATGAGACTATATAGCCCCCTTTCACCCGAGGGTCACAAAGCGCTACACAGAGCTGCGGAGAGAACGGCACATCAACAACAACATAAGAACGGAAAAATCAGCGACAATTACTTTTTTGATTACAACAATAACGTGAGATATATTTTTTATTAATGTTAATAATATTGGGATTCATCCACGCGGTCAGCTGGGACCAACCCTGAATTTTATAGCCGTTTTAATTTGCATTGTGTTAGAGGGCGGCGCGCCGGTGTGTTAGAGCGGCGCACCGGTGTGTTAGAGAGCGGCGCGCCAGTCTGTTAGAGCGGCGCGCCGGTGTGTTAGAGAGCCGCACGCCGGTGTGTTAGAGAGTGGCACGGCGGTGTGTTAGAGAGTGGCACGGCGGTGTGTTAGAGAGTGGCACGGCGGTGTGTTAGAGAGTGGCACGGCGGTGTGTTAGAGAGCGGCGCGCCGGTGTCTTAGAGAGCTCGCCTCTCTTGACGATCTACAATCTTCGCAGCTCTGTGCAGCGCTATTGTGACCCTCGGGTGAAAAGCGCTCTGGAAGTGCAATAATCTCATCTCGTCTCATTGTCTGAAACCGCTTAATCCTATATAGGGTCACGGTGAGCC
This sequence comes from Mordacia mordax, assembly GCA_036362905.1. Lineage (NCBI taxonomy): Eukaryota > Metazoa > Chordata > Hyperoartia > Petromyzontiformes > Petromyzontidae > Mordacia > Mordacia mordax. Next base: position 5,451,805 of record JAZEWT010000019.1, on the reverse strand, counting down.
GGAGCCTATCCCGGAAACACAGGACGTAAGGCAGGAATACACCCGACGACGGGACGCCAGTCCGTCGCCAGGCATTGCGGGACAATTTTAGTCTGCGAGCCAATCAACCTATCCAGAAGAATGCTTTTGGACTGTGGGAGGAAACCGGAGTACCCGGCGAAAACCCACGCGGACACGGGGAGAGCATGCAAACTCCACACAGAAAGGTACCCGAGCCGAGAGATTCGAACCCGGGACCTTCTTGCTGTGAGGCGTCAGCGCTAACCACTGGGCCACCGCGCCGCCCCAGGAAGTGCAATAATTATTATTATTAATGCGTGATGGACTCAATAATCGATTGCTCTCCCGTGTAAATTTACAACATGTTTGTCACGTTCACCAGTTTAATATTTTGTTTTGCTTGGATATCAAGTTGTATATTTTTTTAACTGGGCTGCAGGGTGGCGCAGCGGTAACGTCCACACCTCAGAGTGTAGCCACACCAAAAACGAGAGGTATACTGGATGCGGTGTGCCGAGTCTCATCCCATCTCATTGTCAGAAACCGTTTAGTCCTGTACAGGGTCGTGGTGAGCCAAAGCCTCTCCCGGCAGACACAGGGCGCAAGGCAGGGATATACCCACGATGGGACGCCAGTCCATCACCGGGCACTGAAGACAATGTAGTCTGCAAGTCAATTAACCTCTGCAGCAGGATGTTTTTTGGACTGTGGGAGGAAATCGAAGTGCCCGGGCGAAAACCCACGTGGACACGGGGAGAGAACATGCAAACTCCACACAGAAAGGCACCCGAGCCGAGATTCGAACCCGGGACCTTCTTGCTGTAAGGCGACAGCGCTACCCACTGGGCCACTGAGTGAGACAGAATGCTCTGCTTGTAGTCACCGGTAATGAGGGAGTGGAGCTGGCGTTGAAGGGTGAGGGGAGGAGGTGGGGAGAATGGAGGGCGGCGAGCGGCGGGGAGAGGAGGGGGAGGGTTAATGGATCGGGAGTCGATCGAGGATTTGTCACTTGAGAGCCAAGCGGTGCAGGTGGCTGGCGGGCTGGGGGATTTGCGTCCTGAGTTTGCGGATGGCTTCACCCGCGCAGAGACCCCTGAATCAGTCGGCTCATGCTACCCACGGCAAAACCTCGGCCGAATAACCAGAGCTGCATGTGATGCACACTTACAAAGATAAAGATCGCCCGTACAACGATTGCTTCGAACAGCTGCTCTCTCGAGACAGCGCGTCGATGGCTCTCTCTCCTCTCCTCGCGACGTTTCGCCTCCTCACACGTTAGAAGGCATCATCAGGCGCAGTATGTGTGTAGTGCCTCTTGCTCCTTTATATGTGTGGGTACTATGCATGTGTCGAGTCATCTTTTATTGTGTAAGTCTACATCTGAATTACATTAACATTAATTTCCTTATCTTATTCCCACCATCGGAACTGCGATAACCCCCTCCCTGCTTTGTCTGTGGCTAGTCCCCTAATTTGCATCTCATGAAAGAAACCTCTCACATACCTTGGCGATCACATACCTTGGCGATCGCCAAGGTATGTGAGAGGTTTCTTTCATGAGATACAAATAAGGGGACGAGCTACAGACAAATATAAAGGAGCAACAGACACCACACACGCACACTGCGCCTGAGGATGCCTCTAACGTGTGAGACGAAACGTCGCGAGGAGAGGAGAGAGAGAGAGCCATCGATGCGGCTGTCCCGAGAGAGCAGCTTTTCAAAAGCAATCATCATGCATCGAGCCGTGGAAACCTACATCATTACATCGCCCGTATAGCCTCTGCGGACTGTCGGCTCAAGTGCTGTTAGCGAGCGCCAGTAAAGGCTAGAACAGCACCTGAGGGGGTTGGTGGCCAGCACCACATCCAGCCGCCTTTACTACACACAAAGACAAAGATCCCCCATATAGACCTAACAGACTGTAGGGTCAAGTGTCGTTAGCGAGCACCTATGAAGGTCAACATGGCACACCAGGAGGTGGGTGACCAGCACCACGCTCGGCCGCCTTTGTCTCCCTAGTGGCAGTGTTTACACACTGCACTTGGTACTCATTTGAGACTGAGCCAACCTAGGGGAGACCCAGGACCGGTTCTGAAAATCGTCACTGGTGTTCGCCGTGACTGGGATTCGAACTTAGTCCGCCGGGTTTGTAGCCCAGCGCGCTAACCGCTGGACCACCGCTCCCCACTACTAAACACGCACATGGGCACACATGCAGACACAAACAACAAATGTTGTGTATTGTTGCAGCGTCAGCAATGCCACAAATTAGCGATTGCTAAACGAACTGGAAAATTGCTCATAAACTATCCCATTCAATGCACTCGATGAGGCCCCTTGTGGTGACGGGGGAGGGGTGAGGGGGTGCCTGGTCGGCTGGCTCTGGGAATTAAACGCGCTCCTTCCTACCAGCCTGACCAGTAACACTGTGCCATCGAGATTCTTCAGCAGAGCTTCTTCCGGAGCAGATCAAAGCCACTCCAGTACATTCGATTTCTAAAAAAGCTCTAAGCATGATGCAAAACATCATTACGTCATAACCTATATATTTATTATTATTTTGGTTTATCTAAGAAAGTTTCACTGAATTTCTAGACATTTTTACGGAGGTTTCCTGCATGGTTTTCACAGTCGACGACAACGACTGGGCGGTTACTCCGCCATCTCGTGGAAACAAAGATGCTGGTCCAATCATTGCCATCATTGAATTAAAATAAAACAACCCCTGTGTCTGAAAACTCTTCCAGGAGGATCCTGCCTTCGGAAGTTTGACCGATAACCGGTGATGATTTCTACCACGGGGGACCCAATCCCGACGCCTTCGCTGATCGCGAGCGTTGGAGCTGGCGTGACAGCGTGTTACATAAGGAGGACAGCAGCTCGCTCACACTCGCCGCCTGTGTGCTCGTGCGGTTCGTCAAATGGGTTTATGAGCTTTGACATCGAGAAAGGCTTTTTCAAATAAAATTGTAATCGCGACTGGCAGCCAAGGCCAATATATGCCAGCAGGACCGCTGCCAACGTCTGTTGCACGATCTGGCCGTGTTATGCATGAAAGGGTGGGAGTGGTGGCGCAGAAGTTCGCGTGTCGCGCTTTCACTCCGGTCAACGTGACGTCGATTTCCAGCGGTGCCTGACGTTGGAGGTGAGCGACACCAGCAACCATTGCTGGCTCACCCTCCACCATGCAACAACCCGCGCGGACCAATGTGGTGAAGTATGGTCGCATCACTCTACCCTTCCTGCCTCCGTGACTGCCACAATATGGGAAGGCCTGCAAAGAGCAGGGGAATGCTGATGGCCTATAAATTATGATGTAATTACATACTTATATATTACATTACTGGAATGCACGCAAGTACGTGAAGCACATGCATGCAAATAATATTTACGATGTGTCTCGCTTGTCTGAGACGTATTTATGTCTAGGACATTCTCCTGTCTTTTATTGCCTGCGAAAGCGGCGCGCGTAGCGAAGGACTGATCGTATTTTACACGCGTATATCTCAACATGCACCAACACATCATGATCGCGCTTGTGGAACCAGTCGACCATGCTGTATTGCTTCAAGTTTCGCACCAATACGCCTACCGATTCCCATCATCAGTGCCCTCCTCCCATGGATCGTAATCGTATCGTGGTGGAGGGGGTTTGCGTGTTCCAATGGACCCTAGAGCTATGTCATTTGTAGTGTAGAACTCCGGCTTGGGTCCCGCTTATTAAACATATCTGGGCGTCCAACACAAGTCTGGAGTCTCGCACTGTTGCTAGAATCTCCCTTGGTGAACAAGTCTATAGTCCGGCGCTCCTGCTAGGGTCGCCCTTTGTGGCAGTGTCGTCTTAACGCTTGGACACCCTGGGCAGTTGCCCGGGGGCCCCACGAGCATAGGGGGCTCCATGCTAATCTGTGTATGTTGTGACTTGCTGTCAATAAATAAATAAATACTATATGTAGCCAGTGTCAACTAATGAGTTGCCCGGGGGCCTATGATGCTGCTAAGACGTGCCTGCTTAGTGGAGAACAGGTCTGGAGTCCAGTACTCCTGCTAGGGTCTGCCTTGGTGAACAAGTCTGGTGGGGAGCTTCCAATCAAATAACGATCGGAAGAACCTCCAACTAAGGGAGGGGTTGGTGTCAAAAAAGGCATTTGGACATCAATTTCTACTCCGATATCCCCAGCACTCGGGGGAAATTGCCCAATCCCAGGGTACAATCTGGGTAACGGCCGTTAACTCAGCACCTGGAAAACCACTGCACCAAGTAAGTCAACTGCCACGGAGCGCTGCACTAAACGTGGTGAGCAGCAGGAAATGCACATTCATTTGTATTACCGTGTCAACGTGCAACGTTACGCCAACACTGGAAAAATGGTCCGAACTTCACGCTGACATCGGCGCTACAGAGCCATTGCCACTGGATACTACCTTCATCTCGACACGAGATTCAGTTATACTGAGAGCTCAATGGCCTCCGGCGAGTTCGTCAGAATGTTCTCGTCACGATTTGCAAGCTAAGCAAGGACGGGCCTGCAAGGTTCACCTGCAAGACTCCAATAGGCTGTGCAGTGGTAACGTCTGCGCCTCTCAGATAAAGTCCTGCCCGAGGCAGTTCGATTCCTGCCTCGGGCAGCTTGTAGAGTTTGTGTCTTCTCCCCCTGTTCTGTGTGTGTTTCCTTCGGATTATCCGCTTTCTGTCCACAATAAAAAAAACTCTCAATTATCTGGCCTCGCCTCGCCTCCGTATCCGAGTCCCGTCCATCACCTGCGGGGGAATTTGCACGGTGCGTTACAAATTGCTGCCTTATTCTTTGTGGACAGTAGAGGGCAGTACAGCAACATCCACTGTTAGTCAGTAACCCCCCCCCCCACCTGTCACGAACACGCACATACCGGAATGGTGAAGTATGGTAAATAATCCTTCTCTGTCTTCAAGGTGTGGGCAGACTCTCCTCCAACAGTGGAGTGTAACAAGTGAGCGTTCGATGAGACCTAAACTCTCCACTGCAAGGGAGACGTAGGATGCCCAACAAACAGCACAACTTAAAATGCCTTAGTTACTTTGCAGAACAAAGCACAATTCAACGTCTCTCACGGGACAAAGAGACAGACAAAACAATGGGTCGATTCAAATGAACAAACGTGAGAAAATAACGACGTTTTACCGTGCAAACAAGTGCCATATTAGCCAAGCCCGTACGTGGGCGGAACGGTGAACCGACCGTGCTCTGAAGCTGCCCGAATTCTATTCCCCGTCACAGCTGCCAACATCAGCGGCGTGTAGTGGCAAAGGGGGCTTTAAAAAAATACATATTTATTGGATCGCAGATTGCACCCCATGCTGGTCCCAACGGAGCGATGCGATTCCACAGTATTATGACAGGGTACGGTACAAACTGCTGAGTTTATGCTCAGCGTTGTAGTGTAATCGATGTGGTGGTACTCGTTTAGTCAACCGGAGTCACATCGATGCTGGTAATTACTATGACACAGCCCACGCATGAATGGATGATGATGATGACGACGACGACTAATTATGTGCTGAAGGATGATAATGGTGATGGTAGGAGATGTTTGATTATGGATGATGGATGGGTAGATGGTGATTGCATGATGCATATCGGATGGATGATTTAAGACGATGACACTGATCGATAACTGAAGGAATATGGTTAATAATTCTCATACATTGTTTTGATAGAGTTGAGCGAGATATTTTATTCATGTAATCAACTGACCTGGTAGCTATTTCTGAGGACCTGATAATTGCAGCGGTTTGTGACCCTCGGGTGAAAAGCGCTCTGGAAGTGCAATTATCATTATACGCACAGAGTCTGAGTCACATCTTGACCAAACGGATGAGCGATTTACACCGGCGTTGGTGACAGACGGGAGCACAGACGTTGGAAGGTACCACTTGGTCATTATTCGCAGGTGTGCCGTAAATATCTCCACCGTGTTTGACGAACAGACATTTGGCTCCACGTCCTCGGAGCTTTGTTGCAGGACAGCACGTGGGACACCTCGACACCGCATCGACGAGCTCCGAACTATGGCAATTTTTCCCCCAAAAACTGGAAGGACGGGGGGGTCACTCGCCGACAGCACGTACATCAGGATCATGCCAAATGGCAATGAACGAGCACATTACCGCAACATTAACAGGTCTTCTTTGCACACACGCACACAAAACCAAAGGCTCACACTGCTCCCTACAAGTCCCAACACCCCGCTGCTCTCTCTCTTGGCTGGCTGGCGTGAGATCAAACAAGCAAGGGCTGGGAATAGATGATTGAGAGGAGAAGAAGGGTTGGAGAGGAGCAGTGGATGGAGAATGGGGCTTTGGAGGACGTGATTAAATTGGTAATCACCGCAGACGCTCGTCTGACGCTCGTTCCCACAGTCAGATGAGAGGCATTTTTAAAAAAATGAGGCGACCACCACTTAGCCGCAATGTTTTTGCCCAGAGCTTAAGGCAAGAGCGAGCGGGAGACAGCCTGTGTGTATATATTTTTTTGCCAAGCATCATTCAAACATTGGCAGCAACACAGTTCTGAGCGGCAATAGCGACAGGCAGCGCCAAGAGTGACAAACCGTAGCGAAAACAAATAACAGCAGGGCCTTATTTACGAACTGATCCCCTCCGCCACCGCCACCCACGAGCATTGATAGTAATAAATAAATCCTCAAAATTAAATACATTCGCGCAGCAAACAAAAACTCAGCGGAAAAAAAAGTGATTCAATTATTATCACCTTGGGATTTTACG
>JAZEWT010000019.1:5434468-5445007 GCA_036362905.1 Mordacia mordax | reverse complement strand
GGGGGGGGGGTCAGCACGCGTGCAGGGTTTGGAAATTAAAACACAAGTGCGTCAAAACTATCTCACGGCAAAAAATAATTCTTAGACTCATTTTGCTTAACATCTGATGCGGTCGGGGTAGCGCGGTGACGCAGTGAGTAGCGCTGTCGCCTCACAGCAAGAACCCCGGTTCGGTTCCTGGCTCGGGTGCCTTTCTGTGTGGAGTTTGCGAGTTCTCACTCTCTCTCTCCCCCCGTGTTCGCGTGGATTTTCGTCGGATACTCCGGTTTCCTCCCACCTTCCAAAGACACGCTGGCTAAGTTAATTAGCCTGCCGAGTAAATTGCCACCCCCCCCCCCCAAAAAAAAAAAGAGCCCTGAGATGTACTAGCGTTATATCATGGGTATAGCCCGCCTTGCGCCCTCTGTCTGCCGGGATAGGCTCCGGCACCCCGCAATCCTGTACAGGATTAAGCAGATAATGATACTGTCTGCGGTCGTGTGTGCCAAAGCGCATATGGTATATACCCCGATTCTTAATCGAGTTCGTGGTTACTGGTTCCAAAATACCCTTCGTGTAAATGCGTTGCCCAAACACTGAGCCAGCACTTCAGAGCCCTGCGCTCTAATCCAGGTTAGCAGGCCGTGATTAACTCGGGTTTTCAAGTGCATTTAGATGACGATCTCAGCCCTGTCACTGACAACTGCACAAGGAAAAGAAAATCCATCAAAGTAAATTTGGCTTGTCACTTTGTTCGGGTAAATCTAGTTCTATATATATTTTTTTTAAGATTGCGTGGGATTCACATGTTTTGATTACGACTACTACTCTCGATGGCAAGGTGGGTATGGAAGTGCTGCCCCCTACTGTGTCAGGACCAGCACCAATTCGTTCATTATCAATACCTGCTAAAATCGGCACAGGGTCGTGAGGTGCCAGAGCCTATGGCCGGCAGACACAGAGCACAAAGGATGCTAAAGGACCTGGGATGTGACACCAGTATATCGCAGGGCATTTGGGAGCAATTGACTCAGCACGCTAATTAACCTAGGCAGCAACTTATCTTTGGACGGTGGGAGGAAACCGGAATACCCGGTAAAACCCACACGGACGCGGGGAGAACACGTAAACTCCACACCGAATAAATCCGAGACCGTCCTGCTGTAAGGCGAGAGCGCGACTCACTGCGCCGCCTTTACATCGACATAACAAAGAATATATCCTGGGCGGCACGGTGGCCCAGTTGGTAGCGCGGTCGCCTTACAGCAAGAAGGTCCTGGGTTCGAATCTCGGCTCGGGTTCTTTTCTGTGTGGAGTTTGCATGTTCTCTCCCCGTGTCCGCGTGGATTTTCGCCGAGCACTCCGGTTTCCTCCCACAGTCCAAAAAACATGCTGCTGCATAGGTTAATTGGCTTGCAAACTAAATTTCCCGCAGTGCCCGGTGATAGACTGGCATCCCATCGTGGGTATTTCCCTGCCTTGCGCCTGTGTCTGCCGGGATAGGCTCCGGCTCACCGCGACCCTGTACAGGACTAAGCGATTTCTGACAATGAGATGAGATATCCCAGCAATGTAGTAAGAGCGTCACCTACAGCTTGCGGCTCGTGACTGCTCCTCAGAGTCCGCTCTTCCGAACGCCAACCATCATCCCTCCTCCAGCACACCGGCATAAACCTTCCACCGCGCCACACCAAGCAGACCGAGACGCACATTAAGCACACAAGCGAGAGCTGTGCGACTGTGGCTATGCAACCCAAACTCGGAACCTCATCTCATTGTCACAAACCACTAAGTCATGTACAGGGTCGCTAACACACTAACTATTCAAATACTAACACACTAACTATTCAGATAATAACACACTAACTATTCAGATACTAACACACTAAACATTCAACCACTAACACACTAACTTTTCAGATACTAACACACTAACTATTCAGATTCTAACACACTAACAATTCAGATAATAACACACTAAGCATTCAACCAATAACACACTAAGCATTCCGATACTAACACACTAAGCTTTCCGATACTAACACACTAACTGTTCAGATACTAACACGCTAACTATTCAGATACTAACACACTTACTGTTCAGATACTAACACACGAAGCATTCCACCACTAGCACACTAACTATTCAGATACAAACACACTAACCATTCAGATATTAACACACTAACTATTCAGATACTAGCACACTAACTATTCATATACTGACACGCTAACTATTCAGATATTAACACACTAACTATTCAGACGCTAACAAACTATTCATATCCTGACACACCAACTATTCAGACACTAGCACACTATTCAGATAACAGGCTAAGTATTCAACCACTAACACACGAACTATTCAGATATTGATTGCTTCGGAAAGCTGCTAACTATTCATCTCCGCCGTGGCCGTCCTCAGGCAGCAATACGTCCCACCGTGCCATAGTAAGCGAGCACCTATTAAGGGCGGCACTTCGATCCGAGGTAATGTGGTACAGAGCAACACACAAGCCGTGCCCGGTCACCACTGTCAGTCAGTATCAGTACCCACAGAATCTTGTAAAGGGTCAAGGGGGACCGGAGCCTATCCCAGCAGACACAGGGCGCAAGCGAGGGCTCTACCTAGGATATGACGCCGGTACATCGCTGGGCACTGGGGGATATTTACACAGCAGGCCAATTAACCTAGACAGCAGCGTGTCTTTGGACGGTGGGAGGAAACCGGAGTACCCGGCGAAAACCCACGCGGACACGGGGAGATAGAACTCGCAAACTCCACACAGAAAGGCACCCGAGCAGGGGGAATCGAACCCGGGTACTTCTTGCTGTGAGGCTACAGCGCAACTCACTGCACCTCCGCGTCTCACCACTATCTTATGCAATTTGATGACGTTCACCCACGGCTCGTATTTTAGGCCGAGTCGACTTAGGGGAGGCCCTGTGTTCAGAATAAAAAGGAATTCGGTTTTATCGGTGTGACCAACACGGTCTTAGCCGAGTGGAGATGAAATGTACAGTGAATGGTCTCATCTCATCTCATTATCTGAAACCGCTTAATCCTATATAGGGTCACGGTGAGCTGGAGCCTATCCCGTAAACACAGGGCGTAAGGCAGGAATACACCCGACGACGGGACGCCAGTCCATCGCCGGGCATTGCGGGACAATTTTTAGTCTGCGAGCCAATCAACCTATCCAGGAGCATGCTTTTGGACTGTGGGAGGAAACCGGAGTACACGGCGAAAACCCACGCGGACACGGGGAGTGCATGCAAACTCCACACAGAAAGGCACCCGAGCCGAGAGATTTGAACCCGGGACCTTCTTGCTGTGAGGCGTCAGCGCTAACCACTGGGCCACCGCGCCGCCCACACAGTGAATGGTAATAATAATAAAATCATAAAATGTAACTGCTGCGATGGACTGGCGTTCCATCATGGGTACTGCCCAGCCTTGCGTCCTGTGTCTGCGGGGATAGGCTCCGGTCCCCCACGACACTGTACAGGATTACGCGAGTACTGATAATGATGCAGTGTAAGTGCTGTTCGTCTCAGAGTCCGGTTTTCTGCAAAAACACTCATTTGGGATAACGCCGCAGCAACATGGCTCCCTACTGCGCAAGCCTGGCAGGACCCTCCTAGAAAACAGTCTTGAGACAAAGTGAGGCTTCCTGTGTAAGCGAGACTACTATTTGTTATCATAGATAGGTGAAGTATGACGTTTTGTAATTAGCCCGAGCGTAACCCTAACGGCGTGGAAGGGGGTGAGTGGCTAACCCACTGTGGTATGAATTCTACCACCTGAATGAAACTTTCGACCACGACTAACACTCCAGTGGCCAGCGATTTCCGAACCCGTTGCGTGCACCCGACACTAGCGTGGTGAAGTATAGCTAAACAACCTCCCCCCCCACCGCCTGCGACCAATACGGCATGGCGTTGCGTCCATCATCCAGCATGAGGTTAACTCATTACCAAAATGATTCGTCTGCGATAACTGCAGACCTTTAGCTTCCGTGGGAATTTCCACGCTGTCACGAGTGTCTCTGACGCTTCTCAGAAGACGTATTTTTTTTTGGAAATTCCCCAGATCTCTACTCTCCCTTACCCCCGACCGCATCTTGATCTCTAACCGGCTTAGATTCCTCTCCCGTCCCGTCTATTAATGGATAAAAACCTACGAATTGTAATCAAGCGCGGCGTGTCCGTTAAGCGATCGTGCAGTGAATAATGTGATACGCGTCCTGTAACAGATGCCGAGACTTCAAATAAGGAAACGCGCGTCACGAAATATCCGGTTTCGTTTCCTCGTGACTGCCGTCCGCTGCTCATCCATCGAGTCTGCGAGCGAACGCGGTCATCGTTAAAGTCTGACCAAGTAACATCATAGTCAACCTGCTTATTTGATGTCTTATACTTGATTACTACTATTTGACTTTCAGTTGAACCGTCCTGATGTTGTTGACATGGCGTTCTCTCCACAGCTCGCTTATTTGATGTCTTATACTTGATTACTACTATTTGACTTTCAGTTGAACCGTCCTGATGTTGTTGACATGGCGTTCTCTCCACAGCTCGGATTTGTAAAAAAAAAACGTTACTGTTGCTGATTATCCATTCTTATGTCGCTGTTGTTGACGTGCCCTTTGCTCCGCAGCTCTGTGCAGCGCTGTGTGACCCTCTGGTGAAAAGCGCTCTATAGATACAATTATTATTACTAGTAACTGCTAGTTCACGTATTCACGCACGCATCGTTCGGTTGCCTGTGTATCCGTGTAAGGCGAGCACTGCAGGATGTACCCAGCGGGGACGTGTGGCCGGTCGCTGAGCCCGGCTCGCTAGGGCTGGCACCCGGACCACTCTCTTCCGCCACGTGTTCAGAACATTCGGCTGAACGTGAAGGTAAGCGGGCGGTAATTCGAGCGCGGGGCCCGGCCGCGACGCATGGCTAGTTGTTGACAGAAATCATCATGGTTATTGGCGGCACGGTGACCCAGTGGGCAGCGCTGTCGCCTCACAGCAGGAAGGCCCCAGGTTCGAATCTCGGCTCGGGTGCCTTTCTGTGTGGAGTTTGCATGTTCTCTCCCCGCGTCCACGTGGATTTTCGCCGGACACTCCGGTTTCCTCCCACAGTCCAAAAAAACATGCTGCAGCATAGGTTAATTGGCTTGCAGACTAAATTGCCCGCACTGCCCGGCGATGGACCGGCGTCCCGTCGTCGGGTGTATTCCCGCCTTACGCCCTATGTTTCCGGGATAGGCTCCGGCTTCACCGTGACCCTATATAGGATTAAGCGGTTTCAGATAATGAGATGAGATGAGACTAAATTGCCCGCACTGCCCGGTGATGAACTGACGTCCCATCGTGGGTGTATCCTTGCCTTGCGCCCTATGTCTGCCGGGATAGGCTCTGGCTCACGGCGACCCTGTACAGCACTGGGCAGTTTCTGACAATGAGATGAGATGAGTTATCGATGATACCCGCTTAATCCTGGACAAGGGGCGCGGGGGAGGGGTCGTGACGAGCCTATCCCGGCCGACAGAAGGCGCAAGTCGAGCGTTAGCAAGACTGTGACAACACAATGAAGGTGGTAATTGGCCGCAAAGTTGACTGAGTGCGTGGGCAGTTCACCTTGCCGAGTCCGCTGGTTTAAAGCTCCGCAGGTGACCTCCATCAAGGAGACGGAGTCCTGGGTGGATCGCTGCATCTCTTCATTGGTGCTGCTCGCTAACAGCACTTGACCCGATAGCCTGGACAGGCAATACGGCGGGGCTGGAGGGGTCTTTTTTTACATCTCTGAACCGTTAGGGGTGGCGACGATCTATGGCTGGCTGCCTTCGTCCAGCAGTGGATGGAACCGGACTGATGACGATGTAATCTTAGAAGAATGCGTCGAGCGTCCGTGCCGCTAAAAGTTCAGTAATTGACATTGTACTGATGCAGATTTGTCACGGCTCGATACGTGACGATTGCTCTCTTTCGAGATAGCCGTTTCGAGCGCTCCTACTCCTTCGCGACGTTTCGCCTCCCACGTTGGAGGCAACTTCAGGCGTTCTTGAGCGCTCCACTCGGATATCCTGAAAGAGGAGCTTTCGGAAGCAAACATCAACTGATACGGTTGTTCAAGACTCACTTGTTCCGTAAGGCCTTGAAGTCTTCTGTCTACGACCGTTGATGCTACGCACTGTTGTTGTGCCTGGATGATGGCGCACTGTTGACCTGTGCCTGCTCAGGAACACTTCTTCCTTCATTTGCTTTAAGAATGTTTTGTTTGTCTGATGTTCATCATTGGTTTATAGTAATTATTTTATTTAACGCATCTCTTCTGATGTTGTTGACCTGCCGTTATCACCATAGCTCTGTGCAGCGCTTCGTGACCCTCGGGTGAAAGGCGCTTTAGAAATGCAAAGATCATTGTTAAATAATTGTGTACGCCGCACGCAGCTGCTTCCTGTCGGATCTGCTTGCGAGGAATGCCCCTTGCAAGATCCGGTCGTTATGTCGACTGTGGTGTAGTGTAAATGGACGGTGGCAGGAGGACAGATCATTCAGGGAAGCCGTGTCGAGCGTTACTCCTTCGCGACGTTTCGCCTCCCACGCTGGAGCAATTAGACACTTCTGGACGATGCTGTGTGAAAAAGAGCAGCTCCCAAGAGCAATTCTTCTCGAGCCGTGAATAACGTCCGCGCGTTGACAGGACGATTCGTTTTCAGAATCCCAGTCTCTGGGACAAACTGACCACGAGACAGAAAGTACTAGTGTTGCACTCATCTCAGCTGTGTTGCACTGTGGTATCTCGTGGTGGGGAGCGATGGTACAACTCATTATGAAGTGAGTACCTGGTGGTGGTGTCTCTAACATCAAGCACTGGGGATACAAAGACGATACTACTGTGGTGCTGGCCCAGCAGCACCCACCCGTGCCGACCTTAACAGGTGCTCGCAAACAGCACCTGCCCAGGCAGTGGAGCTCTACTCTGTATAGGCAATTCTAATTTCATCATCGTCATTATTAATACTCTACAAGGTCGCGGGTGGCCGGAGCTTTTCCCGGAAGACATAGGGTGCAAGGCGGGGCTGTACACAGGATGTGATGCCATCGCAGGGCACTGCGGGCAATTTAATGATGATTGCATTTGTAATGATGTCGGTTTTCACGGCTCGATGCATGATGATTGCTTCGAAAAGCTGCTCTCTCGGGACAGCCGCGTCGATCGCTCCCTCTATCCTCTCCTCGCGACGTTTCACCTCACACAGTAGAGGCATCCTCAGGCGCAGTGTGCGTGCGTAGTTCCCGTTGCTCTTTTATATGTGTGGGCGCTATGCATGTGTCGAGTCATCTTTTGTTGTGAGTCCGCATCTGAGTCACCTTAGGGGACTAGCCACAGACAAAGCAGGGAGGGGGTAGGTGTGTGAGGGGTTTCTTTTCATGAGATGCAAATTAGGGGACTAGCCACAGACAAAGCAGGGAGGAGGAAATCACAGTTCTGGGGGTGGGAATAAAATAAAGAAATTAATGTCAAGGTGACTCAGATGCGGACTCAGTGAGCCAGAGCCTATCCCGGCAAACACAGAGCGCTAGGCAGGGATATACCTACGATGGGACGCCAGTCCATCACCGGGCTCTGCGGGCAATTTAGTCTGCAAGCCAATTAACCTATGCAACATGTTTTTTGGACCGTGCGAGGAAAACGGAGTGCCCGGCGAAAACCCACGTGGACACGGGGAGAGAACATGCAAACTCCACACAGAAAGGCACCCGAGCCGAGATTCGAATCCGGGACCTTCTTGCGGTGAGGCGACAGCGCTACCCACTGGGCCACCGTGCCGCCCGGAAGAAACTGTTATTTTTTTTTTATTCATAGCTTAGCAGATTTAAATTAAAAGCAACAAAATCTTGCGAAGGTTTAGGGGAAAATACACCGACGTCTATCGCTTTAGTGGCACATTTCAAGGCGTGCAAAACGATTTTTATAACCGCATAATGTCGTGCTTACAATGTGTACATTCTTAAAATCAGCTAATCCACGCATTCCCGTGAGATTTAAAACTTTGTACAAAAGTAAAATGTGAAACCAGAGTCATGACCTGGGAGATGACAGCTTTAGGACCACAGTGGCCGTTTAATGAAAAGTCGTAAATCACGGGAGATAGCGAATGATGTGATTTGATCGCTCGCACAATCTCTCCGTCAACACGCGCCTTCATTCACTCGCTCGTCCAGCCCGCGCTCATTCAGTCAATGAACGCAAACACGAGCCGACTGACCGCGCAGACAGAATTCCCACGTGGCCAGGCCCACGTCTAGGTCAGCTCGGCTTTTAAGGCCGAGCTGACCTCGACGTGGGTCCCGGACCCGATGAGGTGTTTGCCGCTGTTGTTGGTCGTGAGCAAGACTCGGAGCTGAGATCCGCACATTTTCATACGCGAAACAAAGACAAAGATCTCCCGTATAGCCCTAGCAGGCTATGCTGTCAAGTGCTGCTAGCAAACGTGTGGGTGGGCAAGCACCACGCACGGCCGCCTTTGTCTCCCTCGTGGCGATGTTTACACAACACACCATGTACTCATGTCATCCCTAGTCAACCTAAGCGAGGCACTCATCAGGCCAATTAACATAGGCAGCAGCATGTGTGTTGGACAGTGGGAGGAAACTGAAGTACCCGACGAAAACCCACGCGGACACGGGGAGAGCGAGAGAGAACTCGCAAACTCTACACAGAAAGAAAGCCGAGCCGGCAACCGAACCCGGGCCCTTCTTGCTGCGAGGTAGCAGCGCTACTCAATGCTACGAGGTAGCAGCGCTACTCAATGCTGCGGGGTAGCAGCGCTTCTCAATGCTGCGGGGTAGCAGCGCTTCTCAATGCTGCGGGGTAGCAGCGCTACTCCATGCTACGAGGTAGCAGCGCTACTCAATGCTGCGAGGTAGCAGCGCTACTCAATGCGCAGCCACCGCGCCGCCCTCAATCCAAACCGAAACTTCATTTAACCACGACGCTGTCGGGACACTTGTGAAGTTCGCATCCCTCTCGGGCCAGATTACATCCACGCGATCACATCGGCAGCAACAATAAATACTGGACTTGAGTGCAAGATAATCGAACTACGGTTTGAGTGCAGGATAATCGAACTACAGTATCTACTACAGTATCTAAAACAATAAATACACCCAAACCTACGTAGGCACAAGAGGTGAAGACGTTCACTTTGTACTATGGGGCCTGATAGCAATTTTCTTTAAGTTTGCTGATCAATCGTTTTTTTTACTTGACATTCAGTACAGTACTGTAGTCAATCTATTAGTAAATGCCGAATAATACGCAACCAGTTCAACAAAGGGCGGCACGGTGGCGGCCCAGTGGGTAGCGCTGTCACCTCACAGCGAGATGACCCGGGTTCGAATCTCGGCTCGCGTGCCTTTCTGTGTGGAGTTTGCGAGTTCTCTCCCCATGTCGCCGGGCACTCCGGTTTCCTCCCACAGTCCATAAAACATGCTGCAGCATAGGTTAATTGGCTCGCAGACTAAATTGCCCTCAGTGCCCGGCGATGAACTGACTTCCCATCGTGGGTATATCCCTGCCTTGCGCCCTGTGTCTGCCGGGATAGGCTCCGGCTCACTGCGACCCTGTACAGGACTAAGCTGTTTCTGACAATGAGATGAGATGAGTCTGATAAATTTACTTGTTGTTCTGCAACGATGTGTATATTTTGTTTTAAACCCAAAAAACGTTATTATTGCTGATTTCCTTTCTAGTGCCGTTGTTGTCGGCGTGCTGTTCTCTTGGCAACTCTGTGAAGCGCTTTGTGACCCTCGGGTAAAAAGCGCTCTATAAATGCAATTATTATTATCTAACTTGTACGAGAATTAAAACAAATTCCAACTGGGTGCTGGGCCTCTCACTCGCAGATCTGCAGTCTTCCAAGAACGATGACTTCCGTCAGGATTTACACATTTGCCATGGCGTTGATAGCAGCATCAACAGCAGCAGCAGCATTATCTGCGACAACAAAGACCATGGCATTGCAAGTGGGAAACAACGAGCGACAGCCCGCCACCCGCCTGTGCAGCATGTGCCCCGCCGGCGAGATGGTACTGTCCGATTGCACCACCACACGGGAGATAGAGTGCACACCATGCCCGCCCGGCACCTTCAACGCGCACCCCAACACCCTGCACCACTGCCAGCGGTGCCGGCAGCCCTGCTCCCAGCTGGAGCGGGAGACTTCCAGCTGCGAGGCAACCTCTCCCCGGCTCTGCGTCTGCCTGCCCGGGTCCTACCTGCTCGACGGGAAGTGCCACCTGCACCGGCAGTGCCAGCCGGGTTACGGCGTATTGAAGAACGGCACCAACGTGACGGACGTTCAGTGCCAGCCATGCCTGCCCGGGTTCTTCTCACTGGAGGTGGCGACCGAGGGCGGCGTGGCGCGCTACTGCCGGCACCACACGGACTGCATGGCGCTGGGCCTCAAGCGTCTGCGACCGGGGACGAGAAAAAGCAACGCCGTGTGCTCCGACACTGGGACGAGTACGTGGGGGAGTGCGTGGGAGCGCGTGGGG
>JAZEWT010000019.1:5414394-5434440 GCA_036362905.1 Mordacia mordax | reverse complement strand
GTGCGGGGGTGTCCAGTGGGGAGCGGTGGCTCAGCGGTTAGGCAGCGCGCTGGGCTACAAACCTGGCAAGCCGAGTTCGATTCCCGCTCACGGCCACCAACACGAGTGACAATGTTCTGAATCATTCCTGGGTCTCCACTAGGCCGACTCAGCCTCAAATGTGTCTCTAATTCGGCGTGTAAACATTGCCACTGGAGACACAAAAGCGGCTGAGCATAGTTCTGACCATGCCCCCCCTCATGTGCCGTGCAGGCCTTTATAGGAGCTCACCAACAGCATTTCTACCCTTAGGCTATACAGGCGATCGCTGTCGTTGTGAGTGTACGGGAGCATTGGTGTGCGACGGTCAGCGTGAGGAGCTGCGTGCGGGGGTGTGTTTACAGGTGCGCGCGGGCGAGGGTTTGGGCACGTTTTGAAGGCGCACACGCGCCCGCGCCGACCTGCGCGCCGTGCGTTTTACGCGCGCACGGTGACTCGGATCGTTTCCACTCTTGCCTCCCCAGCGTCGCCAGCACCCACGGAGGCCTTGCAATGCACCTGCAAGCCGTTCTGGTGCGAGCTGTACTTCGTCATCATAGCGGCTGTGATAGTCGCTGTCATCATCGTCGCCCCGATCATAATCATCATGTGCCAGCGCCGACGCATGAAGCACGTCAAGGTGCTGCAGTGCTGCAACTCCCCGCTGGAGCTCACACATTGGTTGAAGGTGACCAAGAGCGAAGGTGTGGACGCTGGTATTTTGCTGCTTGATAAACAAAATATTAATTGATGATTGCTTCGAAAAGCTGCTCTCTCGGTACAGCCGCGTCGATGGCTCTCCTCTCCTCGCGACGTTTCGCCTCACACGTTGGAGGCATCATCAGGCGAAGTGTTCGTGCGCGGCTTCTATTGTCTCCTTATATGTGTGGGCGTGATGCGTGTGTTCTTTGTTGTGTGAGTCCGCCTCTCAGTCACCTTGACACTAATTTCCATATCCTATTCCCACCCCCGGAACTGTGATTTTCCCCCTCCCTGCTTTGTCTGTGGCTAGTCCCCTAATTTCCAACTCATGAAAAGATGCCCCTCACACAATTATACGATCCCTCTCTGATGTCCTGCAGTCCTGACTTCAATAACAGGCCTCCAGGATTGGCTAAGTTTTATACGCATTTCTTGTTCATCATCATCAGTGCCCGCTTAGTCCTGTAGAGGGGCACGGTGAGCCTGAGCCTATCCTGGCAGATGCAGGGCGCAACGCGGGGATATGCCCGGCAGTCATTCCATTGCACACCGTCGTGGGTAATTTAATCAGCAGGCCAAATTAACTTAGACGGCAGCGTGTCTTTTGAATGTGAATGGAAACCGGAGTACCCAGCGAAAACCCATGCCGACATCGACAGGGCAAGTAAAAGCCACACAGAAAGACACCCGAGCTGGAAATGTAACCCAGAAACTGCTCGTTGTAAGGCAGCAGCGCTACTCACGGGAGCCACCGTGCTGCTCTAATAAACAAATGTTATGGGTTTGTCATGAATACCTGAACATGACCGCGCAATGCCAACCAACACCACTTTTCCATTGGCACACGCAAGCCCGGTCCACCGCAGGACCGGCATTTGCCGTGCCAAACCAGAGCCAAACTCGGTTAAACAGTACACCTGGATTTGTCTCGGGGCCAAGCGAGATGTGTGCCTTGCTTGTGACATCGTTGTCCTGTGAGGTCCCAATGTCACAGTGTGACTCACGTGCGTATCGCCTCATTGCGCGCGGCAGTCATCGGCATGGCTTCACACGTGCGGTTGAAAAACAACTCGAGTGGGCGTCTCCTTTGGGATGGAGAAAGCGAGGTTCATTTACTAACCCTACCGCCGTGACCCCCTACGCTTGCAGGTAACACTGTCTACGTGCTAAACGAGATTGCAAAGAACATTGGCGCCGAATGGAGCATGCTCATCGGACAGCTGGGCATGACCAATTGGAGCACCTTCAAGCAACAACATCCACACAGCGTTCACGAGCAGGCGCTGTCCGCACTGGAGCACTGGGCCTGCGTGGACAAAAGCAAAAACGTAGACGACCTACGCACAGCCCTGCAGCAACTCAACCGACGAGACGTTCTGGAGGTCCTCGACAACCTCAGAGCACCGCAGCACCATCAGAACATGCGCAACAGGAAGGTGGGATGCTCGCTGACCCTATTTGTGGCAATCGGCCATCAGCGCTTTGTGACCTTTGGGTGAAACGCGCTTTCAAAAATTAATATTACGATCACTCTCTTTTTGCTGTGTGCCCTGTCCAAACCCATTAACTTGTTGTTGTTGTAACTGTGCTGTGTAATGAAGCGGAATCTTTAAACCGGTATTCTCTGTTTCCGCTGAAGCAATGTCGCTGAAATTAAGCACTCCCAGAAGGCTATTTGGCCGATGAGATGTGAGAAAGGTAAGATCTGGAGAATATTTAAAAAATACACAAACGAGAATCCTCATCTCAAAAAGGCAGAGATATATGGTATAACCTGATCCAACATTTTAACAATGACAATTATTTACCTTAAAAGCCTTATCAGGTGTAAAGACTATTTTTATGAGAGTTCTGCATTGGGATGTTTGAAGAAATCTATGGTAGAGGGTTTGGCTTCGTGTGGGAGGAAACCGGAGTTCCCAGATAAACCACACCACATTGCTGCGCCGTTGCGCAGTGAGTAGCGCTGTCGCCTCACAACAAGAAGGACCCGAGTTCGGTTCCTGGTATGGGTGCCTTTCTCTGTGGCGTTTGTGTGTTCTCTCCCTGCGTCCGCGTGTGTTTTCACGGTGTACTTCGGTTTCCTTCCACCGTCCAAAGACACGCTCCCGCCTGGGTTGATTGGCCTGCTGAGTAAAGTGCCTCCCAATTTTTTTTTCCCTGCGATGTATTGGCGTCACTTCCTGGGTATTCCCCCGCCTTGCGTCCTCTGTCGGCCAGAGGGCCAGGATACGCAGTGTCTGGCAAATGTTGGCGCTGGCTGAATGCATGTCTGCCTTCCCCTCGCCTCTCTGTGGATTCCTCAAACCTCTATAATGATGTAAGTTGCCCTGGATAAGTGCGTCTGCTAAATTATAATAATACGAAGGTGTGACAATTTGCCACTGCCATGTTGAACCCGCATGCCTAAAACACCTGTCAAGGCCTTGCGTACACACCCAAACGGAGCGATGTCCAGGCGCAATCTTTCTCAATGTCCGAGATCTCACGAGATCGGATGCATTTTGGGTAATTTGGTCGTACGCGACGCAATTTAATATTGGCTCCAAGTTTGAGGTGATCCAATACAATTTTGAAAAACTGGATTGCGGCAGTTTTTACAAAAGATCAGTCTGATGGATAACGAGTACACTCTCTCTCTCCTCCCTTTTCATCCAGCAGGCCGGCATGAAACTGCTTAGCACATGATGGAGATATGAACGGCAGCACGACTACACAACGAATAACTACCTTATGTACACTTGCTACTGTCCTCTCTGGAATGCAATGGGAATTAAATACATTTGCAGTCTGTTGGGTAGGATAAAGGTGCAGCACTGCAATTGCTTGTTCATACTGGCAGAAGGACATCCACTGGATTGTATTTGATCAACTCCTATATACTGGAAGACGTTGCAGAACCGACACAACCTCACAGGACAATGTCTGTAAACTGGTTGGGGATACAAGGCCATATTCTGAATTACCTGCCATATGATTGCAAAACGTGCCATACAATGTCAATGCCACACTACGTCGCCAAACTGCTCCACGACACTGCTGTGCCAAACGATTTGGGGAGTTGATGGTGTAAAGGAGCAACGCGAATACTCGACAGCCAAGTTGGAACATTGCAACCAGTGCAGTCACGGTGGCGCGCAGCTTATGGTAGCGGCGGGAACGACGGCGCTGAAGATGGCGGGGAGGAGGAGGAGGAGGCTGGCGGAGGACCGGGAGCAAGAGGTCGCGGGAGAGCCCAAACGGTGAGCGCCGTCGCCCCACTCGGCACTGCATCCTCAAGCCGGCTCCAATAAACGCTCTGTGCGGCGTTTTGTGACCCTCGGGTGAAAAGCGCTCTGGAAATGCAATTATTATTAGTCACTACATCTCCAATCCATGTGCCTGGCGCAACAGGCAAATTGCACAACCGTCAGCAGGAAGGGGGCAAAGGTCGAGCGCAAGCCTCCTATCCCGACGTCATTCCATGCATCCGGGCCTTTACCGTGAACGGTCAGCGACGGCGAAGACCAATCAGCATACTTGAAAACCCAAGACGGAATGCAAATCCTAAAACTACAAAGGTCGCACACGAACTTTAATATAAAGAGCTACCGTTCAACTTTTTACACAACAGCGGAGGTGAAAGTAAGCCGGTGCGGTCTGGTACGGCATACCCAAAGCGTAGAGTATGGTAGAGGTGGGATTAGGGATTGCGATAAGACTGTACAGGTAAGACGTTTACGTTACTTCCACCGCTGCACAATGGTGCCTGGGTCACCCCAATTCTCTCCAAAGTTTTCAAACTCCCCAATAGCAGAGACTCCGACAAATTCACAAGACTGGATAGACCAGCCCTGCCAAGAGCTTGCATCTCACCTGTCTGACAATTAACATTTCGCAAATGTCAGTGTACCCAGTGTGTTGCTCACTGGCATGATTTTTTTTTTAACCCATGGACTACAGCAGATAGTTTGGTTGCCTCCTAAGCTTGCAGACTATTTGCTAAATTCCTTAATCTGAGGTTGCAGTCCAGCAGCGTTCAAGAGACCTCATGGCACAATTAATTTGGTTACAGGCTCCTACGTTACCGTGTACACGTGTGTGTCAATGTACTGGTGGATGACTAGTTCGTGTTGATTGTTGAATGTAGGGCTGCCGAGAGTGCAAAACAGCAGTGGATTTTGCAGCATTGCCCACAAGCCGTCTTGTGCCCAGCCAAGCACTATCGGAGCTCAAGCCTGCTGGATAATTCTTGAATTGGATAAGCTTTGAATGGATTCCAGTGGATTTTTGTAACGCAATCCGTTGAACAAACTTATTCCACAGAGATCAATAAGTTCTCTCGTGTCGATCAACTCTACTGCTTGCAGATTGCACCAAGTTTCTCAATCAACCACTGGAAATGTGAATGGCAGGCCCGTGTTCTAGAAATAACAACGGTCATTAAGTGAACTAAGCAGTACTGTACAACTTTTAAGCGGGGTTGCTTATTTATAATACTATACCAACCTGGCAACTCACGTGTTTTTGCTGAACTACTTTAGATCCAAAAGGTCAAATCGATTCAGGTCAAGTTGGCTTGAATACATATAAATGCTGCTCGATATGTTGGTCATAAAAAAACAATATAGGTGGACGGACTGAAAAACAAGTTTTGCTGATATGAACATGTAACGCTATTTTCAAATGACGATTCACTTCTAAATATCCTGTGTCTAAAAATCTGCAGAAAAGACAGTTTGTCACCACAGATCGAGAAAGCAGATTGTCTGCCTGAGCCCAGGGGCTATGGACTTCGGAAGCACAGTGACTCAACTTGCATGTCAATATTAACATTCACTGTAATACAATATACAATCGACTACTTGGTGCACATTGTACAGATTTGCAGTAAAACAATTGTAAGGAAAAAACCCACGTCAAAGATATAGTGTTGCTTTAAAAAAAAACACGTTGAGTTCTTTGTGGCTATCACAGTAGAGTTCTTTAAACGTACAAGACGATTCAGACTGACACCTTTTCGCACCAAGTTGTATTCAAGTTCATCAGCATCAGGCTATCATTCGACAGATAGATTACCACTGGGGACTCTCGCAAAGAGCATTAAACCATCCAGTGTTCGAGATCGTGTTCCTAATTCCACAAGTTGTACCATTTGTAGTTCTGGTATGAAAAGGCCTTCACTTTGTACAGCGGATAAGTTTTAAAAAGTGAATATTGAGAGGTCGCATACAGGCGTGATGCTACTGTGGTGTATAGATTCGGAGCTCGGAAAAAGAGCCATTTCCCGAAACGTCAATCATATATTTTTTGCTTATAAGTCCACGGTGTTTTTAACTGTTGGGTTTATGTCATGTGGAGACCGGATGAGTCAGAGGTCAGAGCGTTCGGCCAGCACAGCCGAGAATCGTCGGTCCAACGTGCGTTCCGCATGACAACAGCAGCGAGAGAAATTCCTCTCACCTGGCGCAGGGTCGTGGATACATCCAGCTTCTGAGAATGAAACGTTTTGCGTTGTCCACCACGTGACAATTTCATCACCGTGCACATGGGGAGCACAGCCCTCGTTTTTAAAAAAAAAACCAAGGACAAAATTAAACAATTCATCTGAATTGTCAGAAACGGCTTAGTCCTGTAGAGGGTCGTCGTGAGCCGAAGCCTATCCCGGCAGACAAGGCGCAAGGCAGGGATATACACACGATGGGACGCCGGTCCATCACCAGGCACTGCGGGCAATTTAGTTTGCAATCCAATTAATCGATGCAGCAGCGTGTTTTTTGGACTGTGGGAGAAAACCGGAGTGCCCGGCAAAAACCCAACTTATTGAGCTTTTTTTTTTGCTGCGAGACGAAACTGGAGAACCTGGGAGAAAACCCATGCAGAGCAAGGGGGAGGTACACAAACGCCACACAGAAAGACGCCCGAGGGATTTGCCCAACGCATTTTTATTCTTTGGACATGAGACTGATAGCAGAACTGGAGTCAAGTTGATAAACATCATGAAACTGGCTGCAAAAGTAAAGGAAAAATGACAAACGGGAGAAAAAAAACTTGTAAGGCACTTTAATGATTAAAAACGTTATAGCTGATAATAGCAACGGCGACGATGTTGACCATGATAAACATCTCATCTCATCTCATTATCTGAAACCGCTTAATCCTATATAGGGTCACGGTGAAGCCGGAGCCTATCCCGGAAACACAGGGCGTAAGGCAGGAATACACCCGACGACGGGACGCCGGTCCATCGCCGGGCATTGCGGGACAATTTTAGTCTCCGAGCCAATCAACCTATCCATGTTAAGCAGAATTAAAACGATGATGTAACGATGTAGGTTTTCACGGCTCGATGCATGATTGCTTCGAAAAGATGCTGTCTCGGGACAGCCGTGTCGATCGCTTCATTTCTCCGCCTCGCGACGTTCGCCTCACACTTCGCCTGTGGATGCCTAGTCTAACGTGTGAGGCGAAATGCCGCGAGGTGGAGAGAGGAAGCGATCGACGCGGCTGTCCTGAGAGAGCAGCTTTTCGAAGCAAGCATGATGATTATGATATCCACGACCCTATCGTAAACACCGTTAACAAAACTGATGATTACCATGACCACCACCATGCCCATTATTACTATAAACTGATAATGACCGCCATAACAACTATAACAATACGATTTGTTGTCTATGCTCACGATAATAACTGGAATGATTACCATTCCATGTTTTTAAAACTATCGTGATAACCGTGGTGATTATACAATTTTAGTGATTAGATAATGATAATGTCCGTGAATGATATTTACCACAACTATCATCACGGTGGCCCAGTGGTTAGTGCTGACGCCTCACAGCAAGAAGGTCCCGGGTTCGAGTCTCTCGGCTCCGGTGCCTTTCTGTGTGGAGTTTGCATGCTCTCCCCGTGTCCGCGTGGGTTTTCGCCGGGTACTCCGGTTTCCTCCCACAGTCCAAAAGCATGCTCCTGGATAGGTTGATTGGCTCGCAGACTAAAATTGTCCCGCAATGCCTGGCGATGGACCGGCGTCCCGTCGTCGGGTGTATTCCTGCCTTGCGCCCTGTGTTTCCGGGATAGGCTCCGGCTTCACCGTGACCCTATATAGGATTAAGCGGTTTCAGATAATGAGATGAGATGAGATCATCATCATTATAACTTACCATGGTAACCACCATAACCATTACCACAAAAAATGGTGACTGTCATGATATCCATAAATTCTTGATGATGACCATGATTATCTTCAAAGACGAGGTTGTCTAAACATATGTATAGGCCTTCGCGAGACAAAGCCCTTGCCAATCCACTGCTGGATGAACACCTTCCCACGTCACACGTGGAGATTATTTTATCATACTTCACAATGCATGGCTTGTTCAAGCCAGAGAGCATTTTAATTTGTCGGCGATAAAGTACAGTAGTTTAATTCGAAGGCTTTATAAAACAGTGTCGTTTAACCCCCACCAACCGACACGGCCAATCAGTAAGGGGTTGTCACGTGAACAGAAAACGCACCAATTCCTTTACTATCTCAGCACACCGGTGTGTTGAAAAGCGACCCCACAATATTGTGGGGTCGCTATTTTATAAATTTCTACGTGACCTGACCCAAAAATGGATTTCATCGAAAGTACAGTAGGATGGAATATGCTCTACCGCCCACCAATCCGTTACCCCTAAACGGTGCATGATGCTGCGACTCACTCGGGCAAAACAAGAGGTTCATCATGAAGACAAAACTCGTTATTCTCGTTTCCACTCAGAGTCACTGCACCTCCGCGGTCGTTCTTTGTTACTGTATGCCTAAGCAGCATACCTGGACGCGATCGCGACACCACTGCAGGTGCAGCTGGCAGGGGAGGGTTGCCACCTGTCCTGCAATCGGTGTCTGCGTCCGGGTGGCACGACTTGATCATGTGTGGTAGTGGCACTGTTGTTGAGCCCTGTCACGGGGTATCGAGGAGACTGCACGGTGTTGATGGTACATCGAGTAGGTTTTCACGGCTCAGTGCACGATCGATTGCTTCGAAAAACTGTTCTTGCGCCTGAGGATACCATCAACGTGTGAGGCGAAACGTCGCGAAGGAGAGGGGGGGAGCGATCGACGCGGCTGTCCCGAAAAATCAGCTTTTGGAAGCAATCATGCGTGGAGCTGTGAAAACCTACATCGGTACATAAATAAATATTCAATGAAACAAAAATGTTAATGGTCAAATAGGCGGGGTCACAAGACATCTGGACCATCATGTAAAATGGACGAGACTAAGATAACTGATCTGCTGTGCAAACTGCCCGCAAAAAGTGTGCCCTGCTATGCACTGGCGTCACATCCTGGGCATTCCCCTGCCTTGTGCCCTCTGTCGGCCAGGATAGGCTCCGCCCCCACTCCCCCCCCATGACCCTGTACAGGATTAAGCGGGTACTGATAATAAATGACTGAAAATCTATGGCAATGTTGAGGGCATGAGTTTTCTATCGCGATGGCAACCGTTCTCTGCGTTGGCCACTGACATTTGTTTCCCTGAAGCTGTGATAATTTCCCGCCATGTAAATATAACGTTTGTATATAAATAGTGTGGTGTCTAGCCCTCGACCGTGCCAAGCCACGTGCATGTGGTGAGTACGTTAGGACCCCCCCCCCATGCCAATTACCAGCGAGTCGCGAGGTGCTGAGACGGCCGGACGAGGTAATGAGACGACACCCACGCTGAGTCATCAAAACAACTGGTGGCCGGTGACTAAGGTGGCAGCTGCGCGTGCGGTCGTGCGTACGTGGATATAAACGCGTGTGTGTGAGAGCAGTGGAGAGACCTCGCCTGAGAAGTGTTTGAGGAGGCCGCGTCACGATGTAGGCCTTCGCTGTGGGCCGCGACTGGCGGAATAAAGCATCGAAAAGCATCCAGAAGGTCTCTGCTCGTCTGTCGCTGGCTGGGTGAATGCATCGCGAAGTGAAGGTGAAACCGTTTTGCCTCCGCTGAGGCTCTGGAGGCCGGCGCCACATGGCCGCACGCGCAAGTCAACCCCCGGGTGTCTGGTGGAGATTATGACTGAGTTCGACTCCCTTGGAGAGTTCCCTGTCGAGACACCACAATTGTATTGGATACATGCACGGTTTGGCTTTGTGTTTTTTTATTTCAAAACTCCACTGTTGCATGAGGGCCTCCTCACGATGTGCCCCCCCCCCCAGCACCCCTAACCTGCTGCGCCACAACTTTTTAAAAAATAAAATCATTATTCTCGCACGATTCTGCGTGCGTGGTCAACACAAGGTGCACCTGGCCTAGCGCAAGCACTGGTGGTGATGTCACCACCATTTAATAGCGAATGGCGGCTGTTGTCGCTGTTGCTGCAGCATCTGATCATGTGCTCACTAACAGCACCTGCCCCCCACCGCTCAGTCTATACAGCAGCTATAAGGACATCTTTGCCTGCGTGTAGTCCCCAGCTTAAGATAAATGACCTGACGGCAGACTTTAAAGTTTAACCCCGATCCACGCGAAGCTGCCCTGTGTCAACAAGCGTGCGTCCGAGTCATGGTTTGTGGAATAGGTGCGGTGAACCAGGTACAGGCATCCAAGAACTCGAGTTCGAACTCCAAAGTAATAATAATATTGGACACGGGCGGCACGGTGGTGGCCCAGTGAGTAGCGCTGTCGCCTCACAGCAAGAAGGTCCCGGGTTCGAATCTCGGCTCGGGTGCCTTTCGGTGTGGAGTTTGCATGCTCTCCCCGTGTCCGCGTGGGTTTTCGCCGGGCACTCCGGTTTCCTCCCACAGTCCAAAAAACATGCTGCTGCATAAGTTAATTGGCTTGTAGACTAAATTACCCGCAGTGCCCAGTAATGGACTGGCCTCCCATCGTGGGTATATCCCTGCCTTGCGCCGTGTCTGCTGGGATAGGCTCCGGCTCACCACGACCCTGTACAGGACTTAGCGGTTTGTGACAATGAGATGAGATGAAAATGTGGATACACGCACGCGTGAAATAAGCACAGTTCTAATATAAGCAAGGTATCCTGATATTATACGTGTCAGCAATGATGGCCTTGCTCTCAAGGGGGCTTATATCCAGATAAATCCTAAGTTCCAAATCACAGGTGCTTGGAATCAACTGCAAAGGCCAGGATCTGAGTTCTATATCCGAAATCTCAGAGCCTGAGTTTCAAATCGAAATTCCAGGTACTAATTCCCAGTTCCCTGGTCTCACATTCTGCATCCCAAATTTCGGGTCCAAAATCCCAGACATTGAGATCTAAGTGTCTGGTACTACGTACTTAGTCTCATCTCATCTCATTGTCTGAAACCGCTTAGTCCTTTACAGGGTCACGGTGAAGCCGGAGCCTATCCCGGCAGACACAGGGTGCAAGGCAAGGATATACCGACGATGGGACGCCAGTCCATCGCTAGGCACTGCGGGGCAATTTAGCCTGCGAGCCAATCAACCTATGTAGCAGCATGCTTTTTGGACTGTGGGAGGAAACCGGAGTGCCCGGCGAAAACCCACGCAGACACGGGGAGAATGAAAACTCCACACAGAAAGGCACCCGAACCGAGAGATTCGAACACGTGTACTAGAGCTCCGCTACTGAGTACCACCTCTCCGTTCCAAAATTTGTGGTTGCTAAGTTCCCAGTCACTAATTCCAAGCCCGGTGTCCTATGCAGAGCTTATTTTTCACTGAATACTTTTGGAGTCGCTGGTGAACTGATGTAGGAGGCATATAACTTGTAGCCACATCCATAGATCGAAGTATAACAACCTTAAAACAAGGACATCGGTAGAGACCTGAGAATACTCACAGTGTCCCAGTTTCCCACCACTTCCAAACTGTTCCCGGTCTTCCGCCTCTTTCAAATTTGCCTCCTTCAAACAGATTGGTCACCGCGCACGTCGCAGTGAAGACCGCCACTGGCCAAGACCAGAGTCAGACGGCCAAGGGTGGAAAGAAGGGAGGACTCGGGAGCTGAGCCAGAGGGACCTACTTAAGGGGAGACGGAACAAGAGATTGAGCCTTTGATGAAACCCACCTTGAGTTCTACGCTGTCTCAAGTCATTATAGAAGTATACTGAACGTGGTGTGTCGTGTGCAGATATAATTCTACTGACCCCGACAAACTGGCTCAGATTACATCTTGCTCCCAACATTCAGTTTTTTTTTAATCTAAATCTTTAAACTCAAAGTTTTGAATCCGAAGTCCTCACTACCAGGTTCACTATTACAATTTGTACGTTCCAGGTCTTATTCCTAAGCCCTTCATCTCAATTCTAAAAATACCATGTCCTTAGTCCCAAGTGAGCCACAGGTCATGTGTGGCTCTAAGTCCTGGGATCCAAATTCACAGGTTCCAGGACCAACGTTCCAGATCCCGTGTTCCAGGTCTCGTATTCCAGGTCCTGTGCTCCAGGTCCCGAGTTACAGTACCCTGGGTTCCTGGCAGCCCTCAGCAGCGCAGGGAGGTCTTACGCTTGAACGGCTTGGTCATGGCGAGCAGCAGCAGGGGCGGTTTGATGCTCGGCCGCGCTCGAGCGGTGGGGCCCTTGCTGCTGTCGCGGGGTCTCTGCGCGTCCAGCTGCTGTAGCCGAGGAGGGGAGGTCGGGTGCTAATGGAGGAGGAGGACAGTGCCCACGCGGCGGGGAGGACGTGGGCGCGGGGAGGGAACAGAACAAGATGAGCGTCGACATGCTTTGCGGAGGAGCATATAAATGAAATTTCAACATGATCGTGCATTGTCAATACCCTCTGAATCCGGTAGAGGGTGACAGTGGGTCGGAAGCTATCCTGGCAGACACAGGGCACTAGCTAGGTGTATACCCATGATGGGACGCATGTCCATTGCCGGGAACGGGTCAATTTAGTCAGCAGGACAATTAACCCACGCAATAGGGATGTCTTTAGTTGGTGGGAGGAAACCAGAGAACCCAACAAAAAGCCACATTGAGACAGGCAGAACATGCAAACTCTGAGGTGGCACCTGAGATGGAGATCGAACCCAGGTCCTTCTTTCCATAAGGCAGGGCACTACTCACTGTGCTGCCGTACCTCGATCTCAATCCAGTATTAAAAAAAAAACACAGCTGCGTGAAGCACTTCATGAGGAAACAAGAAAAAAAGTTTGAGAAAATTAAACAGGAGGCAACATTTTTATTTTGCCACCTATTGATTCTCCTCTGCTGCCCTGTATCCTGGAAATCCCTTGTGCTATCCATAGTGTGTATTCACAACCATGTGTTCAGTCCACATCCTTCCTGCCTCCATTGCCTATAACTCCCTTTAGAAACTAAACATGCACCTGTGGAGTGTTTATAAATTAGTTACAATTATATGGTTAGAAAATTCCCATTGTATTGTATTGTAGACTCACAGACAGCCTTAGGCTCATATAGAGACCTGCATACTCAAGAGAGACGACACACTGGCACAATATATAAACATAAATAGAGCAAATATTTGTATGCGTGTCCATGTGGGTTTTCACCAGGTACTCCGGTTTCCTCCCACCGTCCAAACACATGCTGCTGCCTAGGATAACTGGCCTGCTGAGCAAATCGCCCTGCGATGTACTTGCGTCACATCCTGGGTATTCCATCGCATTTCGCCCTCTGTCGGCAGGGATAGGCTCCACACCCCCCCACGACCCTCTACAGGTTTAAGCGGGTAGTGATAATGAATGAAAGAAATATTTGCATATACATATGTATGTTCACACCAAGGATACCAGATTTGAATCCTTCATGAGAGTAAATTTTATCTACGGAACACCAAGGCTTTCATGTCTCATTTCATCTTCACCTCCTGCTCATCGACTGCTCTTGTGCAAGTTTAGCGAGCCAGCGTCATTCCCAGGCCAAAGTCAGCAGAAAACCTCATCGGCAAGGGACGTCAGCAGAATAATGTGTTGCACGCTTAGAACATAATCGTCCATCCGCTAGCTTGATTCATTTCCGCACAATCGTCCCGCGGCGCTGGATAGCGTCCACCGACAGGGATCTGCGACGGCAGCAACCACGCCTCTTCACCACCGCCCCCCCGTCGCCCAACATCCCCTGGCCATCCGCCTGTGCCCCCACCTCCTGCGACCGCCTGCGTCTGTCGCCCGGTGCCGCGCAGCCATCGCCGGTGCCCCGCTGCGGATGCTCGGGCGAGCCCGTGAACGGCAGCGTCGCCGACTGGGCGCTGGTTCTCAACCGGATCGGCGAGGGGGCGTGGTCTTCGAGGAGCTCCTGTGCGACGCAGAGGAGACATTTATTTATTTTTATTAAACTTAAAGAAAGCCACCCGAGCTGGACTAGGAGAGCTAAGGTCAGATTCCCAGGTGCAAATGGGGTTTTGATCTAAGCAGTTGACGCAACCTGTCAGATTACACACTGCCTCTCGATGGAATTGCAGGTGGTATCGACAATATGGACAGTCAAATCGACGCGTGACATGCTCGACACACACACGCACACCACACTGACACACACAAGTAAGCCAGCACACCAATGGCAGGCCAGGCAGAGATAATCAGACCAACACAAGGACAGACGGCAGGGACAATACAAAAAACAGAGGCAAAGATACACAAATGCATGAACACACAGTGAAAAGATTTGACCAACAGACATTTACAGACACAGATGGAGGAATGTGTACACAGACTTAAAACAAAAGGACGAGCACACACACACACACACAGGTCAAGAGCAACACACAATATAATTCAGGAGGAGATCGCCAATCCCTGGAGTTTCATCTTGGAAAAATTATTTAGCAAACACCTGAGCCAGTAAGGTATACCAATAAACCAGTTACACCTGCAGACAACTCACAATCTATCTTGAAAAGATCCGTACACTGGCTGCAATCCACCACAAAGGCCCAAAAATTAATCCGTGAAGCAAGCAGAGTTTCACAAGACTCCAAAAACTATTAATCACAAACAAAGGAATAGGAATAAAACTGAGCCAAACGTAGCGGCCAGCCTTAAAAATAACAGCAAACAGCCCTAAATGTAACCATAGCAGTAGAAATAGGACTTCGCAAAAACCTCAAAACAAGACCAAAAAATCCAGCCCTGTAAATAACTCGGCTGACATTCATGATGAAGAAATGCAATTTAAAGTTAATGTTACGTTAGGGGTGGGATTATATTAAGTTAAATTGGATTTAAATATTCGAGAAAGAAAATGTACTCCATAGCAGAGTGAAGGGAAGGAACTGGGAGGGAAGGAAGCTTGATGAAGGAATGCAACTTAAACCCAATGTTAAGACACACAGAAACACAGCACGGTCAAGCATAGTTCACTCGGTCACAGCACGTGTGAAGATGCCTCCAACGTGGGAGGGATAACGTCACAAAAAGAGAGAGGCTGAGCGCTTGACAAGGCCTTCCTGAAAGAAGAGCTTTGGTAAGAAAATCATCAAACCTCTTAGGCACACCGGCGAATTGGAAAACCGCAGGCAGTGAGGATCTCCTCCAAATAGATGGACGGCGACACAACGACATGCGAGCAACCCGACACAGAGATAGACGGACACAGAGATAGACGGACACAGAGATAGACGGAGACAGAGATACACGGACACAGAGATCGACGGACACAGAGATAGACGGAGACAGAGATACACGGAGACAGAGATACACGGAGACAGAGATAGACGGACACAGAGATAGACGGAGACAGAGATAGACGATCAGCCAGACGCGCACCCACATACGGACAGATACACAGAGACACGCGCACCTGCATGCGGACAGATACACAGAGACACGCGCACCTGCATGCGGACAGATACACAGAGACAGAGACACCTGCATGCGGACAGATACACAGAGACACGCGCACCTGCATGCGGACAGATACACAGAGACAGAGACACCTGCATGCGGACAGATACACAGAGACACACGCACCTGCATGCGGACAGATACACAGAGACAGAGACACCTGCATGAGGACAGATACACAGAGACACGCGCACCTGCATGCGGACAGATACACAGAGACAGAGACACCTGCATGCGGACAGATACACAGAGACACGCGCACCTGCATGCGGAGCGCCGTTGGCTCGGCTCCGCCCTCCGTGCGGGCGAGCCAAGCGAGGGGCTCCGGGATTCTGAACAGCGCCTCACTGTGGTTGTCCACCAGCAGCCCCAGCAGCCACTCCGACACGAGCGCGTCGCCCTCCGCGCCCTCGCCGTCGTGCGCTCGCAGCAGACACGGCGCAAGCGACTCCACCATCTGCGTTCGGGAGGGACGACGGCAGCGGCGGCGGCAGCGGCAGCAGCGGCGGCGGCGGCGGGTCATTCACCGTAAAGTGACGGCGACGTCGCTGCAGTGCTTGTGCGTAATCAAGCGAGACGCTTCTGGCCGCGTCAATGTAGAATTCAGACGTGCTGTGATGATCATGCC
This sequence comes from Mordacia mordax, assembly GCA_036362905.1. Classification (NCBI taxonomy): domain Eukaryota; kingdom Metazoa; phylum Chordata; class Hyperoartia; order Petromyzontiformes; family Petromyzontidae; genus Mordacia; species Mordacia mordax. The sequence goes on along the minus strand of JAZEWT010000019.1, from coordinate 5,418,341 downwards.
TGCAGACTGTCTGGTGAACTGTGGATGAGTGAGTCTTTGAACGGGCAGAGGATTTCTGTGGACCCATGACCACTTCTAATTAGGAAAATACTATTAACATTCACACAATGGCCTGCAAATACGCAGCTGAGAGACGTGTTAAGGACATTCGGCTCATGAGACACGTTGAGTGTACAGGGTGCTCGGGATATATTGTAACCCATATTAAATTGTCTCAAACTTCACAAATGAGTAACTTGTTCAGTGTGTAACGATTGCCACTCGGGAGACAAAAGCGCCGAAGCTTAGTGCTGGTCACCCACCTCCACGTGTGCCGTGTCGACCTTCACAGATGCTCACTAATGGCACTTGACCCTACAGTCCGTTAAGCCTATACGGGGGACCTTTGTGTTTGCCTTTGCTGTACTGTCACGGCAGATCGGTGAGAGTCGGGTGCGTACACGCGTGAGCGCACGTGTACGCACCCAACGCACATGTGCGAGCGTGAATGTCAATGCCTGCGTGAGAGCGACTGCGAGCGAGCGCGTGCGAGGGCGTGTGCGAGTGGATGCGAGCGAGCGTGTGCGAACGTGTGCGAGCGCGAGCGCGTGCGAGCGAGCGCGAGCCGTACATGCGAGCGTGTGCGTGTGCGTGTAACAGCGTGCGAGTGCGAGCGAGCGTTTGCGAGCAAGTGCGAGCGAGCGTGTGCGTGCGACAACGTACGAGTGCGAGCAAGCGAGTGCGAGCGCGCGCGAGCATGTGCGAGTGTGTGTGCGGACGTGTGCATGCGAGCGTGCGTGTGCGTATGTGGCAGGATCGGTCGATTGAGCGAGTACGCGTACGTGCGCTCGCGTGCTCCGCGTCGCGTGCAGCGGAGGGAGCCGGCTGTTTGCGACGGCGCGTGCCACCATGCGCGTCATCAACTGCAGACGGCGCCGGCTCGGCGGCGGCAGCAACAAGCAGCACACGCGCAGTGCCGCCACGCACGCCGCCTCACGGCCCGTGCCCTCCGGCCCTAGGGGGCACAGACGGTGGAGGGGGTGGGGGTGGAGAGGGAGCTGAGTGACAACTCACGAGCTCATTAACGTGAAGGCATGTGGTACAGCTGAGTTTTATGCAAGGGTAGTGAGAACCAGAGGTGAAAGTAAACCGGTACAGTCCGGTACCGTGCACCAGTGAAAAGGTAGGCTGTTATGTTCTTCATTGATTTAGAGTCATTATTTCACAGAATTGATTTATTTTCATGTTGTGAGTATGCCGCTCTCTCCACAGCGCTTTGTGACCCTCGGGTAAAAACCGCTCTAGAAATGCAAAATATTATTACATTATATACGGCCGTACCGGAAAATACAACATTTATTTTCCGCCTTGGTGAGAATCTCTAGGTCTACTCAGATCTCAACGATGCCGAGTCAGTGGAGCGCGTGGGATATTTTGCAATCGGTGGGCAGGGATGCGACAGCACAGTCACCTCAGAGGACCGGAGTTCCCCAACAACGCGCAGACAGCGCTGTGTGATCCTCGGGTGAAAGGCAGTGGCCCTTCAGTGTAAACTCACTCAACACCAGGATAGGGCCGCTCGCTGCCGGCGGGGCTCCGAGCTGCGACGGCGTCGGTGACGGCGCTGGGCTCAGCGTTCCCCTCAGGTCGCCGGTGCTGGCGCCGAGCGCGAAGCCGCCCGCCGCCGCCGCCCGGCTCCGCCCGGCGCTCGCCGGCGTCGCCCGGCGGACGTCGGCGCAGCTGGCGGCGCGGCGCCGCCCGGCCTGCATGCGCCGCTCGCACGCCGACAGCGACGCCACGCGCGGCCGAGGCTCCGCGGGGGAGCGCCGCTCGGGCGGTGGGCTCCGCGGCGCGCTCCCTGCGGTGCAGCCGCAACCGCCGCGGGCATTAGAAGCGCCGCCCCGTAGCGGGTGGCCCGCGTGCTCGGGGAAATGCTGGTGCCAGGATTGCGGGCGCTGTCGTGACCCCCACTCTTGTACGTCATTCTCCAACACTTGCAGATATCCTGCCTCCTGCTCCTGTTGGTACTGCTGCTGATGGTGATGATGAGGAAGCTGCTGCTGATAATTATGATACTGGTTCTGTTGCTCATAATGATGATACTGCTGCTGATAGTCATGCTGCTGCTGCTGTTGCTGCTGCTGATGATGATGATGCTGATGATGATGCTGCTGATGATGATGCCGTTGCTGCTGGCGCTTCAGTAGGAATGTCTCGGCGCGTCCGGCCGGACGGACCCAGGCGGGAAGCTCTGCGGCCCCCTCGGCCGCCAGGCTGTCGAGCGAAAAGCAGCGCTGAGCCGGCGCCCAGCTGCCCGCGCCGCCACCGCCGTCCTCCCCCTCCTCTTCCTCCTCCTCCAGCTTGGTCAGCGCATGATGGCTGTGGCCGCGGTGTAGAGAGAACGGCGCCGAGCGGAACGCGGGCTGCACGGGCCGCGGGGGCTCACCCGCTAGCACCCGGACGCCGCCGCCGTGCCGCTTGACCCGCACGGGGGCTGTGCGGCGAAACGGTGCGACCTGCACACGAGACGGCGGCAGGGCGGTGGCGGTTTTGTCGTAGCAGGAAACCGAACGGTCGGTTTTTACAGCTCGGACGGCAAGGTGGCGCAGCGGTACCGCCTGCGTTTCATAGAAAGAAGGTCCTGCCTGGAGCGACAGATTCCCACTTCACATGGCTTTCTGTGCAAAGGTTGCGAATTCTCCACCTTTTTTGCACGGGTTTTCTCCGCATTCTCCGGTCTCTTCGCATAAATTTAAAAAAGCACCGATTGGAAGATAACATCATAATGTATATAGGATGCAAGTGTCTGATAAATGTTGGCACCGGCCAATTGCGTAGCTGCCTTCACCCCACCACTCTATGTTCTCCGAGTGCATCCAAGTCATTCTCCCTTAGAACGAATATACCTTCGACAATGAACAAATCCTGTGCTCGTTACAAGTTTTAATATTAGCATTACTACTCTGAGTGACGACACACGCAAAACACTTGCCCCATTATACGCAGATTTATATACGGATTGTAATGATGTAGGTTTTCACGGCTCGATGCATGATGATTACTTCAAAAAAACGCTCTCTCGGGGCAGCCGCATTGATCGCTCCCTCTCCCTCCATCGCGACGTTTCGCCTCACACGTTAGAGGCATCCTCGGGCAGTTTGTGTGCGTGTCGTGTGTGACTCCTATTTATATGTCGGTACTATGTACGTGTTAAGTCTCCTCTGTAGAGTTGCTTTATTCCAGGAACAATGGACGAAGGTCCCTTGCCCTTCTCAGAAACAACGCAGGTCCCCTACCGGCAGGACGCTGCCTGCATAGCCGTCGGACGTGAAGCTCAGCAGGAGGTTCTCGGCTGAGGCCCAGGGCAGGCGAGCGGCGGCGGGGGTCGGGGTGGGGGCACGGGCGAGAGGGGGTGGCGGGGCCCAGCGCTGGTCTCGGCGTGCCAGCGGCTCGGTGGGCCGGCGCTCCCGGCGGGCAGGCGGCTCCTCCTCCAGGACGATGCCAGTGAAGACTACGAACGCAAGCGACAAGGGCAGGCGAGGGGAGGGTGGCTGGGTTGGTGGGTCACTGGGTGGGTGATCAAGCAGATGGGTGGATGATTGATTTGGTGAGTCGATGAGAGAGCATACGGGTGGGTTATTAAGTGGGCAAATGAACGAGTGGGAATATTGCAAAGTGAACTGGCGAGTGAGTGTACAGCTGTGTGGGAAAGAGGGTAAGTTTGTTGATGGGTGGTTGGGTGGACAGGTGAAACGGTTATTCGGTACTTGAGTACATCAGCATGTTGCTATTGGATGACTGCATAGCAGAGGGTGATAGAGGGCTGAGTGGGTGGGTGAATGGATAGGAGAGTCAGCCAGTGGGTAGATGGGTAAAGAGGTTGGTGGATGATTGTGTAAATGAGTCTGTTGTTGGCAGGATGGCAGTGGGGAGGGATGAATCCATCGCTGAGTGGGCGAGTGGTCGGC
>JAZEWT010000019.1:5390265-5404016 GCA_036362905.1 Mordacia mordax | reverse complement strand
GGGTCAAGAATGAAGAAAAGACGAGGGACGGACTTCCTCGCTCGAGAACGCGAAGACAAAACAGCTACACGTGGACGCGCTGACGCAGTGCGGGCACACCTGCATCACCACCCAGGGAGCCCTCCATTGCACCCATCCCTCGGCTGCCGGCGTCGGATGATGAAGGACGGTTTCACCGCACACAAAGGATCCCTCAACGGACTTTAAGGCGGTGATAGGGCGCACTTTATGACTACGCCTGGGAAATGTTATGTCCTCCTGTGTGACGATACTTCACAGACCTTTCACAAAGCCTGGGTGAAAACATAATACGATACAGATCGCTAACGGGGGGATTCATGTCTTAGATGAACTCATTCACAAAACTCACCGCACAGATTGCCCCGAGCAAAGAGCCCACACCTATACAGTGTTACGGGAAGATATTTATGTGCTTGTGCACAGAGGTTTACAATGCACGGTCAATTACGCTCGCAACAATATGTAATTTGTGGAATGCTTCTGAATTATGTTGTACGGTATATACACTAAGTGGAATTTGTAACGCGAGGCACATTCATTTAAATTTCAAGTTATTCGTCCGAAGCGAGAACGACTCCGAGGCGCGAGCAAACTGCACGGAGGCGGGGAAGTGAGAAGGAAGCCACGAGGTCAGCCGGCGCCAACATTTACCATAAACAGCGTCCTATTTATTATCATGTTATCGGCGAATTTTTGTTTTAAGTTGTGGGAGAAACCCGGAGTACCCAGAATCAAACCACACAGAACAGTGAGAAAAATACACAAACTACACACACAGAGACGCAGAGACATGAATCAAACCACCTCGGGCAGGACTTTCTGTGAGGTGGAGATGTTACCACTGCACCGCTCTCAATCCCAAGTTATTTGAACATAAGGATTAAAGTCTGGAGATATCTCTTATAACACAAGCGGCTCTACGAAACCGACTTATTTTTGAGTTCGTGTACAACTCAGCCATGTGGACCCATGAAACGAGCGCTGTTAAAACCTCATGCCTCCACTGCGCGGGAACTAATTAGATGAATTACATCACACGACTACGAGAGATGGTGGCAGCTTTAGGCCGCCTCCTTTCAGAGGTGGATTAATCATGTCCAATGATTATTACATCTAAAATATCCCTAAACGTGATGGGCAGCGCTCATTTCCACTGGCAGTGCCGACCCAGCGGTGGCAATTCCACGTTCCTGTATTGGAGACCAGTCAATCTCTAGGATGAACACTGTTAAACTCTCACAAAGTGAACTGATGCAGATTTTCACGGCTCGAGAGTGATGATTGCTTCCAAAAGCTGTTCTTTAGGGACAACCGCGTCGGACGCTCCTCCTCTCTCCTTCGCGACGTTTCGCCTCCCAAGTTGGGAGGCATCTTCAGGGATAGCCTAAAGATGCGGCTATCCCGAAAGAACAGCTTTTGGAAGCAATGTCACAAAGTGGTACTGATTTAATCCACAGCTGAGGAATGATGGGCCGAGTCGAGCCCTGAATGGAATTTGAACCCATGACCTCTCCTCCCCCCTCTGTGAGCCGGATGCCCTTACGAGAACGTGTGGGTGCGGTGGGACCATAAACATGCGTTGTCTGACCGCCTTTGTCTCCCCAGTTCATGCCAAGCGGCAGCAACGGTTAACTCGTGCTGTGTGCGATATGATGAACCGTCGCGCGTGGGGTTAACAATGTAACCCACGAATCCCAATAAATACGTGTCGTGGCGATTACAGTGGTGGCAAATCCTAGCTCCCGGCACCGTTTGATGCCAGGTATATGGCGCCTGAACGGAATCTGTATCGTGAACTCAAGAATCTAAATCGAGCAACAATCGGATGCGTTATCAGCCCCCCCCCCCCAATGCAAGACTATTGGGGAGATAGCACTAGGTTTGTCACTTGTCCCGATTTCCCCCGATCGTGCGGCGGCCACCCTGGGAGATATGTAGGTTTTCACAGACCGAGTCCTGCTTTGTGCCACTCACACAGGGTACAGTCCTCGCTCTGTTCTCTGTTACTCTGCTGCTCAGTCCCACGACATGGCCCGGTTTTTGGTGCCGCCTTTTTTCTTTGGGGGGGGGGTGGAGTAGGTGCTGTTCGAGGCTCGCGCGTCATTCGAGACGCGGCAGCTCCTGGCACGCCTCTCACAGATGGAAAGATTTACTCGGTGCACACGTAATGCCCACACGCACGCATCTTGCATAACGGGTGGCAGTCACTACCCATACCTGAGATATTCATCATCATTGTCAACACTAACTTAACCTGTACAAGGTCACGGCGGGAGCAGAACCTAGCCCGGCAGACCGAGGGTGCAAGGCGGGGTTATACCCGGAATATGACGCCAGTACACCGCAGAGCACTGGGGGCACTTTTGCTCAGAAGGCCAATTAACCAAGGCAGTGGCGTGTCTTTGGACGGTGGGAGGAAAACAGAGTACCCGGCGATAACCCACGCCGACGCAAGGGGAAACACGCAAACTCCACAGAATGGCACCGGGAATCGAACTCGGGTCCTTCTTGCTGTGATGAGACAGCGCTACTCACTGCGCCACCATGCCACCCGCACCTCAGATATTATATATATGTTAATCCTCCACTGTATTGTAGATAGTTATGAAATACCCAAGGGATAAATTAACTTACATTTCTTACCGCTAAGGTCGTATAACCCCCCCTTCTCACCTGTACTGTACTAAATGTTTTAGCCACTTTCTTACTTTGACCTCTGTACATATCACAAAGTAATGACTTGCGTTTCTGGTGAACACAAGTAATAAGATAGATACGCAGATCATTTAGCAGTTATATAAAGGAAGATAGGGTGTTCGCTTGTTTATCTCTTAGTTGGGCAAGACATTGCGATTGCGTGCTTACGTGAACACAATTGTTTGATTAACTATTAAATACTAAATAAACACAGGCAGGGCTGAGTGACGCGGGTGTCAGATCACTAAGCTGGCACGAATGCCTGCTGGGTTTAAATCCGGTTTCCAGACATCGCGTCATTAAACAGGATTCTCAAAAGCGGTGGGTTTATGGTCTCAGCTGGTCACCAATCATCGACAAATAAACGAATCATGTTAATTTAATTATTGGGCATTCAAAAAAAATGGTTTCCCACCGTGTGGTGAATGTTTCTCTGCAGCAGAGTGTGCGGGAAAGTGAGCCCTTGTCTGGGTAAAGGAGGCCACTTTAAAGAGTCCTTTGAAGCAGTTCTGTGAAATGTTCTTCTGCGGAACGTTCTCAAAGCCAAATTCATCTGAAGACACAGACAGCCTTCTCCTACACCCGCCTCTCTAAGGTGCCTCCGAGTCGCTTTTTCTTTTTGACACCGAACAAATATGCGCACATTCAATTTTAAATCATCGTTATAAAAACGTTATAAACAGGAAATGGTCTGTTTTTACACACACACAAACTAACATCTAGATGTATGAAAATACCGTACTGCACAGTACAGTTGCGCCAATGAGGAAAGCCTACGAACAAACAGCACCTGCAGTGACGAGCTGACCGATAAGAATCTTGACAAGTGTCTAAACGAGATAAAATCAGAACTGACTGCACGAGCAGCTGACTCGGAGACTGAAGACCCAAAGGGACATGTGTCTGGTTCTGGAGCTTGCGCACGTGGTGGCTTCACCCACACACCCACCCACGCACCCGATATAAGCAATTGAGGTAATACAAAGATACGCGGGATTTCCATGGAGAACAATGATCTGAATGAAACAGACAGGGCTACGGTGAAACACGCCGTGAAATTAGTAAAAAGAAGCAGGAACAGGTAAAGGGATCTAGTTTGGCCCCATATTTTCTCAAAAGGTTGGGGAAAGGTTTATCTCACCACCAACATATAACATTTAAGTCCATCAGCCCATTAGCTTTTGGGCGCCTGTGTTTTTTCACAAGGGAAAGTTTAAGGAATCGACACGAGCAGAGGAAGGAAGGGTTTTGTCAAGCATGATTGTCTACTACCAAGTCATGACTTAAAGCAAGAGAACGGATTTGTCTACGCACTCGAACCGGTTTTAGCTTCACTGGGTCTCATCAGCAGGACAAAAGCCAATTAAATATATGCCCTTGGATTACAGGTTATAAACAAGAACTAACCACGAACAAACACTATGCATTTAAAATCACCTGTGTTTAAAATTCAGTGCTAATGAACAACAAAGCTACTCTGCCAAATTGCTTAATGTTTAACTTCTTAATGGGAGCGTCTAGACTTATTTAAACTGAATTTTAATTTCATCTCATACATGCACAAATCTATGACCAAATTACGCTGAATGTGCCCAAACTTGTCAACGCTGGCAAACATCACCATATAAAGCAGGTCGTCGCAGACTGTTCAGCAGAAGTGGTTTTTTTGCCATCGGAGAGCAATAATAGCAAAAGCCATTGTTGTACTGTATTTATTTGCTCCCAAATCTATGCTACCTGCCTTCACCAACCCACAAGTGTACACACCAGGTATCAATAAGACTTTAAAATGTTTAAAACTCCTATCTCGAACACTCTGATTCCCATCTCGAACACTGCGACTCCCATCTCGAACACTGTGACTCTTATCCATTCCTTCCGCCAATCAGGGATGCGCTACTCTCTAGGTTGATTGGCCTGTTGAGTAAATTACACCAGCAAAGGTGCCCCGTGATGTGTTGGCGTTACATCCTGGGTGCGGCCCTGCCTTGTGCCCCGTGTCTTGGAGAAAATCTGGCCTCACTGTTCATGCTCAAATCTTTAAACCAGAGGTCAACCGCGACCGGAAGGCACTTAATTGTGCCCATATCAACCATTTTTCCAGCATTCTGGCTGATACCTGCGACAAGCCCAAGATTCTTTTCTCAACCATTAATCGGCTCCTTCGTCCAACCACTCACCCTCACCTCTCTTCATGAATGAAGATCAGGTGGATCAGGTGATTAAGTTTTTCTCAGAAAAAACTAAAGCCCATCGTATCTCTACCCAGCCTCAAACACCAACTAATACCTCGATAAATGTTCCTCCACCTAGCTTGAGCTCAAAACTCCGACAATTTTCTGAGTTAACAAAATCCGATGTCTTCGGCCCACAAACTGCTCTCTGGACCCCTTCCCATCAAAAATTATCCAGGCAAATTTCAAATCCCTTGCCACTTTTGTCACTAATCTCTTTAATAACTCACTTCGCTCTGGCATCGTTCCCCCACTATTCAAATGTGCCATAGTTACCCCTTTGCTTAAAAACCCAGCCTCAATTACAACATCCCTGATAATTATCGCCCCATCTCAAATTTACCATTCCTCTCTAAGGTCCATGAACGTGCAATAGCCGCGCAACTCTAGAAAATTTTTCTCCACAATGAACTCCTTTATCCCTTCCAATCTGGATTCAAACTTGACCATAGTACTGAAACTGCTCTGGTAAAAGTAGTTGATGACCTAATCATCGCTGCTGATGAAGGTTTGCCAAGTATTCTTGTCCTCCTGGACCTGAGCGCTGCCTTTGATACCGTTAACCACCCGATCTTACGTGAGTGACTGGAGGGTATCGGGGATTCTGGCTGTGCCCTGCATTGGCTGAGCTCCAACCTCTCCGACCGGAAACAGTTCGTCAGCCTCGGAGGACAAAACTTAGAGATTCATCCTGTTTTGTCTGGAGTTCCTCAGGGTTCAGTTCTCGGCCCATGCCTCTTCAGCATCTACATACAACCACTTGGCCATATCCTGCACAGCCTCAGTCTCAGCTACCATTGCTATGCTGATGACATCCAAATCTATATCCACACAAAGCATGTCGTCCTCACTGTCAAATATGAAGGCTGGTTCAATTTAAATTTTCTAAAACTAAATGGCGACAAAACATAAGTTTTGCTTGTCGGAAGCCCGCACCAATTGTCCAAGGCTGTACCTATCCAATTGATGCTTGATGGCCAGACCATTAAAGTTGTTAAGGCAGTCCGGAGTCTAGGTGTAAGTCTTGATTCCTTACTCAGTTTTAAGACACACATACACAAAGTGACGAAGGTAGCCTATTTCCATCTCATAAATATAGCCAGACTGCGTAACATCCTCTCACCCACTGATGCTAAGACGCAAATATACATCTTCATCGCCTCACGAATCGATTTCTGCAATGCACTGCTCCCTGGCACCCCTGTCTATTTGATCAATCGTCTCCAACGTGTGCGGAATTCAGCTGCTAGAGTCTTCACTCACACACCCATCCATGATCACATATCCCCAGTACTGATGTCTCTCCACTGGTTACCGGTTAAATACAGGATTGCAATCAAGATCCTCCTTCTGACCTGCAAGGCTCTTACTGGCTCTGCTCCATCATACAAACGAGACTTACTGCAGGCACCCTCCTCAACACAACTTCGATCCTTCTGCAGAGTTAAGGAATGGGGGGGGGGCGTCAGCTTTCCGGTCTCATCTCGCAGTGTCTCGTGATGTGCTGACGATGCATGGGGTTAATGATTGATCAACGAGCCGCGGTGGGGTTATAAGGAGCATGGATGGGAGAAGAAAAGGGGGTCTCTGTGGGAATTGGAAGGAGGAGGCAGCGTCACGATGTAGGAGTTCGTTGTGGGCCGCTACTCCGGCCGTGTGTTGCTGGTTTGAATAAAGCATCGAAAATCAAGAAGTCTCTGCTCATCCGTGGTCGCTGACTGATCTATCGCGGAGTGAATGCTGATCCTCGCCGTGGTGTTGCCGCTGTAAGCCGTCACAAGCCCAGAGTCAAGGCCGTGGCATCACACTCCAATACAGGCTTGCTGCATGTGCCCAGGTCGCACCTCCATTCAATGTGTGACAGAGCATTTCTCGCGTGCTGCTTCCAGACTCTGAAAAGCCAGAGTCCCTGGGCATCTCCAAATCTCGTCTCAAGACTCACTTGTTCTGTAAGGATTTCAAGTCATCTAGCTACGACTGTTGATCGGCTCAATAAAGTCATGCCGGGATGATGGCTTCCTGCCGACATGCGCCTGCTTAGGAAATTGTATTCCTTCCTTGTTTGTTGAAGATTTTTTTATCGCTTATTTCACGTCTTATAATTTAATGCTACCATGTGACTTTCAGTTGAACTGTCCTGATGTCGTTGTTGACGTGCCGTTCTCTCCGCGGCTCTGTGCAGCACTTTGTGACCCTCGGGTGAAAGGCGCTCTAGAAATACAATTATTATTAATTATTATTATGCAGACATACTCCTAGAGATCCACGGACTATTTTCGGGCTGAATCGACACGGATATGATGGACCAAGATGGTTCTGATATCACTTAGCACTCATGGTTTCCATGGCCAAGAATCGAATTAACGCTATGGGTACTTTTTAGCCAGTATACAAATGTAAGATTACCAACTTGGCCTAAAGTAACCCCCAATTTGAAGTTAAGCAGTATTTAACACGGTTAGCACTTGAATGGGAGACTGCATGAAAATTCCAACGCTGTTTGCGTGGGTTTCGAGATCGCCAGCAGATAGGCTCAATTGCAATACAATGGTTCCTTCAATCCATCCGTGTGGAGTTGTGAATTGGTTTTTAAAAGATACTCTGCTTTCCTCTCCACATCAATCCAAACATGATTGGTCAACGTAATGGAATTGGCCGAACATTCCAGCGCAATCTTTAATGAAGCTTTCATAACAATCAAAAATAAGCATATTATGACATGGTAACCCAGGGTGGGCCAACTCAAACCAAAGGGACCCGAGTATGTAAGGAATGTGAAATATGAACAAAATCTTAAACATCTGGAACATCAGACTAAACGAGTTCCGCTCATGTGTTAACTGCATAGCTCAAAAAACACACAATTGTGTTCACCTTTACATATCGCACGATATTTTAGGCTGAGTCAACCTAGGCAAGGGTCTTACCAGCTTATGAAATCAAACGCCTTGAACGGTGTAGGTCGTAACCACTAAAACAGATGGTTTATGGAGATGTTTGACCGGGAGAGAAATAGTTACAAAATGCCAGGGAATTAACAACTAACAAACAAAAACAAGCGGTTTAAACAACTGGACGTGACTGGAGGCGTCTGATGCAAAGTTAGTAATATAATGATGAACAGCGCTGAATCTAAATCCACAATTGTGACATCCTGTAAAAATGTCACGGCACTCACATAGAACTAGAGATTCACAAGCTCTGTTATGGAGTGCTTTCGCGAAACCGAACTCTGATTTAATAATAATATCAACAGCTCTGTGCAGCTGTTCGTGACCCCTGAGTGAAAAGCGCTCTAGAAGTGCAATTATTATTAATTTGAATGTCTGAAGCGCCTTTCACCCGAGGGTCACAAAGCGTTGTACATCAGAAACGTTGTAATAAGTAGAATAGGTTTTTACAATTTCTGGCAATTGCGCAGGTGTTAAGATCTAAAAACACCGAAATAGACACATTTCACAATGTGTCTGGTTGCAAAAGCCACACATACTTGTGGCAAAATATGCAAATAGGAAGCTTTGTTAACATATGCATTGTCCTTTAAACTGATTGACCTACACCAGACATGGCTTTCTTTTGAGCCTGATTGTCAGTGTCTTAACACCTGCATAATTGCCATAAATTGTAAAAACCTGTTCTACTTATTACATATGTACACTGGCAAAAAAGTACCCATAGCATCAGAAAGTTTGTTTAATCAATGCGTGTAGTAACCCATTAGACATTCAACGCCCAGCGTTAGCCCACTAACACTGACATTCAAGTTCTCTTAACATTCAACCGCTTTTGAGTCATTGTAATGATGTAGGTTTTTACGGCTCGATGCATGATGATTGCTTCGAGGCATCCTCACTGCGCCTGAGGATGCCTCTTGCGTGTGAGGCGAAACGTCGCGAGGTGGAGAGAGGGGGAGCGATCGACGCGGCTGTCCCGAGAGAGCAGCTTTTCGAAGCAATCATCACTTTTTATTCAATCAATGATGCCTGTGCCTATTTCTGCGGTTACAAAGGTGGGCGGGAATGAATTTTGTTATAGTTTTTACGTCTAAAATATAGCTCCATGACGCCCAGCGAAATGTGAAAAACTTCAAAGTTACCAAAATATGTTGTAACGTTTCAAAAGCAAATGTTTAGCACGTTTAGTTCTCCATTCACGAAACAAAATAACCATTGACACAAACAGCAGTAACATATAAGCAGCCAAAAAATACCCTAAATTGTGTACCTAAATATCTAAGTATTCGTTATGCAACCAATCTGTCCCACGGCCTTTAATAATTAATTCATTCTAAATACCCGCTTAATCAGTGTAAAGGGTCGCGGGGGGCCAGAACCTATCCTGGCCGACAGAGGACTTTCCTTATATGACTAAATAATTTGAGCCAAGTGGGTAGCGCTGTCGCCTCACAGCAAGAAGGTCCCGGGTTCGAATCTTGGCTCGGGTGCCTTTCTGTGTGGAGTTTGCGAGTTCTCTCCTCGTGTCCGCGTGGTTTGTCGCCGGGCACTCCGGTTTCCTCCCACAGTCCAAAAAACATGCTGCTGCATAGATTAATTAGATTGCAGACTAAATAACCCCCAGTGCCCGGTGATGGACTGGCGCCCCATCGTGGGTACATCCCTGCCTTGCGCCCTGTGTCTGCCGGGATAGACTCCGGCTCACCGCGACCCTGTACAGGACTTAGCGGTTTCTGACAATGAGATGAGATGATTCATGACAAGCAAATTCTGGAGAGGCTTCGACAAACATTGTCTCATCAGCATCCAGGCCAGATTGAAGCAATGCAGGTAAAAACCGCAAGATGTTAAAAGCAAGGACCTCTCTATTAACGATAAACATGGCACACACACACACTAACTAATCCAACCCCACAAAAGATACATACACCACTGTACTAGGGAAGGTACTCGCTGTTAGTGAGCACCTATTAAGGCCAATACGGCACCGAATAGGTTCCGGGGGCCTAAAACTAACATTATCTTCCCGCTGCTGCCGATGTTTACCCGGCTCACCCAGGCACTCATTTAAGGCCGAGGTGACCTAAAAGAGGAGGACCGCGTGTATCTCACCACCATTTAAAAGATTGTTTTTATTCCATCGCACGGGGGGAAGCGAGCTGATGCGGCTGACAGCACGCACGGCCGCTTTTGTCTCCCTACAAATACAAGTACGCCAAACTCATTCACCTACACAGACCTTCGCCAACCATAGGCCAAGGGTGAGGTGGTGGGGATAGTGCCTCGCACGACCGCCTTTGTATCCCCCTGATATATCATTGATGTCTTAATAGATGCTCGCAAGAGCCACACACACACACACGCGTGTACAGAGACCCTTAACAGACCGACCGCCTTTGTGTTTCCCCTGTGCTTCTGGTAGATACACGCTGTGCCAGGCACTCATTACCGTTCTCTCCGCAAGCTCCGTGCAGCGCTTTGTGACCCTCGGGTGAAAAGCGCTCCATAACTGCAATTATTATTATTTACGGCTGAGTCGACCTGCACACGAACACGCTCACATGTGAAGCAACGTGGCACATTTAAAAACCACTCGTGCCTGTCAATTGTCCAGACTAAATTACCCCCCGGTGCCTTGAGTTGTTACTTGCTTACCCCTCCCCGTTGGACAACTGTTAAAAAGAGCTATCATAGGTCAACGGTTCGTTCCAACTTAAGTAAAAAAAACGAGTACTTACTAGCTTAGTTGCTCGGTACGGTCCCGGCGAAATGAGTCTCTGGTCTTGCATGGCAGCCCTGCGGGACGACTTTGACAGGAGACGGATCAAGTTCCTTCGTCTTCAGCACGACCACCAACAACCACCACCACCAACCACCACCACCACCACCAACAACCACCACCGCAGGACTCAACTCATCGGCGTCCCCGCCATCAGCAAAAGCGCCGCCGCCGCCGTTGTTGTGCGCAAGGCACAGCTAAGCCAGCTTATCCGGCCAAGCCAGTCCCTTAGACAGGCGGGGCCACGCTGAGATTTGATGAACGTGGATTATCAGCAGTGAAGTGATTGTCTTTGCTGCCGCCGCCGCGTTGCCACCAGCACCAGCGCCACCAGCAGGCTGTCTTCGTCGCCCCGGTGCCCGCCTCCCCGGTGCCCGCCTCCCCGCACCCCGGCCCCAACACAGGGGGCTCCACGCACCCCGTGTGGCCCCCGAGTTTGAATGAGGCGAGTTCGCGCACGGAGCCAATCACGTGGCGGGACGCACGACACGCGTCACGCCGGCGTCCATTTAAAGAGGCGCCACACACGAGGGTGGCGGCGTCTGTGGGGGTGCGCGCACGTGTGTGTGTGGGTCTCTGTGTAAAGCTGTCTGTGTGTAAGGCTGTCTCTGTGTAAGACTGTGTGAGTCTGCGTGTGCTCGCTAACAGCGTTTAAGCCACGATCTGTTCAAGGCGATGCGGGAGATCTTTGTGTGTGTGTGTGTGCTGGGAGCGGTGGTGCAACGGTTAGCGCACTGCGCTACGAACCCGGCCACCCGAGGAGTTAGATTCTCGCTCACGACCAACAACTTCCCGAACTGGGCCTGGGTTGACTCAGCCTCAAATGAGTACCTGGTGCTGTGTATAAACATCGCAACCAGGGATACAAAGGCGGCCGGGCGTTGTGCTTGCATAAATTAATAGTTTTTTTTTTATGGTTGCACATGTTCCTACCTTTTTGCTACAGTACTTTTTGTAATGATGTAGGTTTTGACAGCTCGATGCATGATGATTGCTTCGAACAGCTGCTCTCTCGGGACAGCCGCGTCGATGGCTCTCTCTCCTCGCAGCTTTCCGAAGCAATCATCAAAGTACTTTTTTCCCTACACCGCTGCTGCGCTAATGATCTTCTTTATTATTAATTAATTGTGGTGTGCAATCTTAAGTGGCTACTGTTTACTTCTTGATTACCGTTGGGGGGTATACAAGTTAGTGTTGTGGGTTTGTTTAACCGTGTAATCTCGCGTCTTGCTCTTCACGTTAATGATCACGCTCAGAGTTCCGTGCGTGCAAGCGCGGCGCGGTGGCTGCTCACTGCAGTAGCGCTGCTGCCTCGCAGCAAGAAGCGTCCCGGTTCAGTTGCTGGCCCGGGTGCCTCTCTGTGGGAGTTTGCGAGTTCTCTCCGCGTGCCGGGCACTCCGGTTTCCTACCACCGACCAAAAACACGCTGCTGCCGAGGTTAATTGGCCTGCCGAGTAAATTACCCCAAAAAGTACTCTGCGATGTACTGGCGTCACGTCATAGCTGTAGCCCCAATACATGGAGCTATACTCATGATTCAGTATCAATAGCCCCATGTATTGTGCATGTCTTTGGACTGTGGGAGGAAAACGGAGTACCCAACGAAAACTCTCGCGGACACGAGAAGAACAGTTCACGTCCTTCGATGGTGGAGTAAGCTGTTAACCCAAACGACATTACAGGTCTTCGCTATGTTTGCGAAACATGGCGTCCCATCGTCGGTATATCATTGCCTTGCGCCCTGTGTCTGCCGGGATAGGCTCCGGCTTCACCGTGACCCTGTATAGGACTAAGCGGTTTCAGATAATGAGATGAGATGAGGTTTCAGACAATGAGATGAGATGAGAACAGCTGGCTAATAGGGTGCGTGCGATCTGAATGGTTTTAGGGAACTTGCATCGTAAAATGTAATGCGTTTTATGATCTATTATAAAATGAACGAACGACAATAGAGCAGCTCAACTCTGCAGGTAACAACGCAGGTAACAATCGATATAGCTGTTGAAATTCGTTTTACGTGGATCATATGCATACAAGAATCAAGTATTCATCTTTAATGCCAGAAACCGCTTAGTCCTGTACAGCGTCGCGGTGAGCCGGAGCCTATCCCAGCAGACGCAGGACGCAAGGCAGGGATATACCCACGATGGAACGCCAGCCAATCACCGGGCACTGCGGGCAATTTAGTCTGCAAGCCAATTAACCTATGCAGCAGCATGATTTTTGGACTGTGGGAGGAAACCGGAGTACCCAGCGAAAACCCACGTGGACACGGGGAGAGAACTCGCAAACTCCACACAGAAAGGCACCCGAGCCGAGATTCGAACCCGGGCTTCTTGCTGTGAGGAGGCGACAGCGCTACCCACTGGGCCACCGCGCCGCCCTCAAGTAGTCATACGTTCAATAATAATAATTGCACTCCTACAGCGATCTGAACGATATACGGTACACTAAGGTAAAGAAATAATATAATGTAATTACAGTATTACATGTCAACAGTGCATTTCAATGTCTAAATGGGAGGGCGATGCTGACAAAGCGGCACCAATCAGACACTGCGTCGCTATATATTACGATGGTATCGGCTAGTGCCTTTAATTGCGGGTGTGCAGCGCTTTGTGACCCTCGGGTGAAAATCGCTCCAGACGTGCAATTATTATCCTGAAATTTTTGAGCATATTATGAGGAAAAATGAAGTAGAAAATGTGGTAATGACTGCTAATTTTTAAGGAAATAGCAATAGTTGACGACAGACATTGACTCATCTCCAAATTTCTCGAGATAGATGAATATATCAACAATGGACATTTTTAGAAGTTCAAAGAGCATTTGTGGACAGACCATAGTCACCAACGTCCTGTAGGATACGGTACCAGAACAAAAAGTATGCGGAGAATCCAGAGGAAATCGATGCAGAACAGTCGGAGAGCGGGAGCTCTTTTCTGTGAGACGCGAATGTCAGCTGCCCAGACACCCACGCAACGTTACTAACGCCCAGACACCCACGCAACGTTACTAACGCCCAGACACCCACGCAACGTTACTAACGCCCAGACACCCACGCAA
>JAZEWT010000019.1:5374681-5389161 GCA_036362905.1 Mordacia mordax | reverse complement strand
TAGAGATCATGATAGCCAATGGCGTGCATGCCTGCTTAAAGACAGCAACAGACCGTTGCTTGGTAACCCCATACACCGTGTTACCGTACTGTTCATAGGGCATTCGCTTACACAAGAGGGCTAGCAAAGTGGAGACACGCAAAATGCCCCCAGGACAGCATGTCAAATCACTGAACCAAATACCACGAGTTGGCTTTTTGTAAAGTAATATTTAAAAATGCTACCCATTTTAAGGGCAAAGTGAAAATTGTAATGTTGTAGTACTAGCCCTCAACTTTTAATCTACATCCGTCGCGCAGTTGAACACGAATATTGTTTAACAATTGAAACACATTGCAAGCATTCACAAAGCAGGAACAAAAACTCGTTTTTATTTAACTCGCTACCCTTTACATGCCTACTATATAAAGCACTGTACAAAGAGAAAATACGGTATGTGCTTTTAAAGAAATGTATCTGCTCAGATGCCCTCCTGTCCTTTTTAAATGTTGTGGCATGTTATCAACAAAGCACCACCACCCTCATGCTAAAAAAGAAATCGCATGGTGCATTACAATTTTACTACAAACATTAAACACGCAGAAACACCCTGACGTCAACCAAAACTGTGCAGACTCCAGGTAGTTTTATTTAAAAAAGGAAAAAAAGTATCTCCGGCGATAATCTGAACTACAAGCAGTTATGAACTATAAACCGAGCCGATTACATAAAAAAAACGGGAGACACGTAGTATTTACAAACCAGTATCCAATCGAAATCTAATTATTCATTACTTGTCATTTCAATCATATTTAATTTTTACACAAAAGTCAATTGTTTTTGGAATTCAGTTTTCACAAGACTTATCCCAAGTTCAACTCACCTGCCCCTCTGCCACCACCAACACACCACTACCCCACCGGACACCCCTTATATGTGCAATACAAAAGCAGTTATGCATTCATACGGACATCTATACCCGAGACCATCGTTCAGTCAAGTCTGTGTCACGTTTACAATTGCACACATTGCAAGGCAATGTTCTAAGGGTAACGAGAAGGGTGGTGGTGATGCAGACGGCCAAGCAGGTTGTGCAGGTCTGCACAATTTGTGCCTGTAATTTTATAAACGCACTCACATTGGCCAGTGTGAACGCATGTGAAGGACACGTGGAAAAAAATTAAGTGGATGCGACTTGCTCGTGCATTCGTACGTGCAACCACACTGGCCAGCGTGTTCGCACGTTAACGACTTGCAAACTGCTGTAACCGGATGCAGTGACCGGTGTGTTAATAGCCACGGACAAACCAACGACTGGATTCGTGTGGATGTAATAACATAGCAAGAGCGGGCGATTGTTGTGTGGCGAGAGGAGGTAAACGTGCGCAGCTCAGTCACTGGTGTACATGTCTTCCTGCTGATCGTCATCCCCATTCGTGTTGCGCTCGGGGCTCTGATTGCCACTGTCAGAGCCGCCAGCGCTGCCAGAGCACGTGCCGCCCTGCGGCGGGGAGCCGTCGTCGGCGCCTCCGGAGCCAGCTCCCTCCTCGCGCAGCTGCCGCTCCTTCTCGCTGTCGTAGCCCATCTCCTCCTCGTCGTAGTTCCGCGTCACCTGCACGTGTGCGCGCAACACGTCCAACAGGGTCTATATGCACCACAGAGCAGTCGGCGTGCAGACGGGAAAGCGCGTCTTACTCATTCGTTCACCACAACGCTGCATCAGGATAAAAAAAAAATTTCAAAACAAAGTGGATTCCCGCTCAAAAATGAGCATGTAGCAATCGCTCATCTTCTGTGTGCAGCCTTTGAGCCTGTAGTCAAAATACCGCACTGTCACAGTCAGGAGACAGGTCTATTTATAGCTATACTTATGCTAGTGAACCTGGAGGGATAATGTCCAGTCAATTCCTGAGTAGAATGTAAAATGAGCAACTGCACCAACTGGTCAAATGTTTTAAAATTATGACCTACAACGTAGTGTAACAGCTATCATGAGCACATATGTAGAGGCTATGGCAAAATAAAATATATATATAAACCGTTAAAATCGTACCAAACCGGTTTCGGTATGCTTGTCAAATTGTGCGACTTAACATTTTTCAAAGAGACAGAAATTCCTTATATGTAGGACACTTGAGGATTATATGGCTTAGGAGATTTACGGGCTTTGCTAAATTTCGAATGCCTAGACGTAATGATTTATCCCTTCATGTTTTGACAGTTGCCATTATAAAATCAGTTTAAAGCACACTGTTCGAAATGTCAGGGAACTGAACCCGTCTACACCCACATAAATGCGACACGAGATCAAACTGTTCACGTAGGACCTTAAAAAGTTCGTCTTCACAAACGTTCACTAATCAGGACAAACTATTTACTACCATCTAACAATTGAGTGTTCTGACAAGTAACCGTTTATGAATGCCTTTAAAAAAAATTTCCAAAGCATATAAATCAGTATAATAAACGGAACCATGTAGATATTAGGGATTAGAAAAAAAAAATCACTCCAACACCACTGTTTTAACTAAGAATTTCAGGTTAAGGAATTGATTAAAGCTATTAATTATCCATGGTGTTTTGACACTCTTGTTTGTAACATTTGTCATTGTTTGTACAGGTCCAGCCAAAATATAACATTAGCATATTAGTTGCATTGATCATATTCAACGAAACTGTAAGCTTGAGTCTGCATCTATTCTAAACGGTTTTCCACAAATCTTTAAAAACTTACAACACAAACTGATAAAAAAACTATATTCAGTGCACGCTTAAAAAATATCAACAGTGCTAAACGATTGGTTTGACGATTATTGAAGTGCATACTTCACATTACTGGTGCCACCACTGGCCGAGACACCCACCTTGACGTCGCCCTTGTCTCCCTCGCTCCTGTCGCGCCGTTCACGCTCCTTCTCCCGTTCACGCTCCCCCTTGTCCCTGCTCTTCTTCTTGCGGCTTCCCGACGAGCGAGCCTCCTTCTCACGGCTGCGCTCCCGCTCGCGACGCTTTTCTTTCTTGTGCCTGGCCAAGGCGCAAGCGTAATCGGGGGCATAACAAGCACGCAGGGTGCTTAGACGAACCTTTACAGATCTAAGCCTCTGCACAGATCAGGCTTAAAGTCAAGCCAGCATATTTTCCTGTATATTTATTCCTGGAAGTAACTCAAAATTGTAACAGGATACCCACTTTCCTGTTTGCATAGTTTGTCACAAGTATTTGTGGCTTTTGCAAACTATACACATTGTGAAATGTGTCTATTTTGGTGTTTTAAGATCTTAACACCTGCATAATTGCCAGAAATGGTAAAAACCTGTTCTGTTAATTACATAATTCAGCATTCATTATCCATCACTCAGTGCCGCAGCATCGCGCGTGTTGTGCACAGGCTCTCACTTCTTCGGCGACGGGGAGCTGGAGCCCTTGCGCTTGGGCAGGAGCGGCGAGCCGAGCTTGCGGCGCGGCGACCGAGACAGACGGCGCGGGCCCGGAGATCTCGATGTCAAGCGGCGCTTGGGTGACCGCGAGCGGCGGCTGCTCGACGGCCTCGGAGAGGCCCGGCGCCGAGGGCTGGGAGAAACCCGGCGCGGCGGCGGCGGAGGGGAGCGTGACGGACGCTTCTTCCCCCCCATCGAAGGGCTGCGGCTCTTGCGGCCACGCCGGCTACGGTCCCTGTTTGTTGTCAAGACGAGAAAAAAAAGAGCACGTCACAACAGTGCGATTTAGCCCTTGTCAACACAAACTTAAAAATAATTTAAAATGCATGAACTGACCACCACCATGAGAGCATTCTACATGTTACCATACTAAGTAAAAAGTTAAGTTACAAATTCAAGTATGTTCTGCATGTAGTCTTGTCAATCCACTACTGGACAAGGGCTTTTCTGACTGATGACTGAGTTTGTTTTCATCAATTGCAGATTGGCCTTCAGAGTGGCTGGCAGCCGCCGAGACCAGAACTGTGCTGCCCGCAAATTGGTGATGATACAATAAACTCCAAGCCGATCGAC
Source organism: Mordacia mordax (assembly GCA_036362905.1). Lineage (NCBI taxonomy): Eukaryota > Metazoa > Chordata > Hyperoartia > Petromyzontiformes > Petromyzontidae > Mordacia > Mordacia mordax. The sequence goes on along the minus strand of JAZEWT010000019.1, from coordinate 5,385,172 downwards.
AAATAAGAGGCCAAGAAATTAGCGACCGGAAGCATGCAAGGATTGTTTTTTTTATCAATGCAAAAGCTTGATTTATTTAAGCGCAGAAAAAAATGCCTGTCGAAATTGAAAGTGACCGTGTTATTAAGCTTGTATGGCAGCTGGTCGTTCCCAAAGTCATATCGGACTGAACATTTTGGAAGGAAACTTTACTGTCCAAAAAATTAGCAAGCCAAAATTTGAGGATGATTGGCCAAGAGATTTTCGCATTTGAACAGTGCAAAGAGCATTCTACACACACTATACTTGTATTTTACATTAAGTAAAGCATGGTTCCTTTTAGCCAATTTCACGGCTACTATAGCAGTCAGATCTGTGGTTCGTGAGCACAGCAGCAACAAAAATATCAATCGTATATTCAGATGGAGGCAAGATGAAAGAGAAGTGTTTTTTCCCGCACACTAACAAAGAACGTATTACAAAGTACTTCCTTCAGCTAGGGCTTTCCTGCGAATTATGCTTATCAAAGTATCTCAAGGAACCAGGAATAGGGACTAGATGCTGAGGTCATGTTCTGTAGATGTCAAGTGAAACACCAAAACGACTAAATTACATTCCGAGAAGACGTAACACAACAGGACGGCGACGTCGCCATGCCAACAGGAAGAATCGCTCGACCCTCGATCACTCCCCACCTGGACTTGGAGCGAGAGCGGCGTCCACGGTCCCGCGAGCGCCGGCGCGGCGAGCGGGATTTGCGCCGCGGGGAGCGCGACCGACGGCGGGGGCTCCTGCGGCCACGCGATCGCGAGCGGTACCTCGTGCGGCTTCCAGAACGTCTGCGGTCAACACGCGTCGTCAGGAAGGGGCAAACAAAACTAGAATATCCGGCGCACGTTTTTTGCGGCTCGATGCACGGGACTAGCCCTTAAGAGGGCTCTGGTCTCTCGGGACAGCCGTGTCCAGTGCTTCTCGAAAGCAAGCCCGATGACACCACCAACGTGAGCGACAAAATGTTACAAAGGAGAGGGACACTCAAAACGGCTGTCCCTAAAGAGAAACGCTTGACAGCAATCATTATCACATCCTAACCCTTTACTACATTGTGTCTCCACTGCAGGTAAACAGCAGACTTTGTATATGGTTATAAGCAGCTCGTACTCTTAAACTTTGGAGAACCCTCATATTACCAACTTGACTGCAGCTCATGCTTCTGAAACAGCTCCCTCTGCTGCCAAGTTCATTACCATTTCATGACAACTTGCATTTACTACACCCACCTCTACAAATGCAGATGATAAAAAAAATGTCATGTACACATAATACATGTTTGATAGTTTCCATTGAGCCTGTAACAATGTCAATTCATTGACATAAATACTCTTGCACTAAGACATGCAATGAATCGTGCATAAAAAAATCAACAGCTTTGATTTGTATGTTGTCGGTTATTGGTTGACAAGAGCCGGGGGCCTAAGGAAAGACGAACACAAACTGATGCACACAATATGAGGGTGCGTAAGCGTTCAAACGTACGTAATACTGCGTCCGTTTCCTCCAGCTATCTCTGCAGTCCCTCTGCGCACAATCACGACCGATATACGCATCCCCAATCTTTCTGTATAGAATTCGGATATACAATAATAGCCAAAGTAAGCGACCCTACTGTATTTTGCTGAATTTCTTTACACCCTACACGTGAGCTTCACGAATTTTAATTGTAAACTTACACCGCAGTCAGCACTTTTACTCATTCTCTTTATTGTACTCTGAAAGCGGCGTGTACAAATCTCTTTAATGACACTAGTGGAGCCGTGTGCCAACAAATGTTGCGCTGCTCGGAACTGGGAGCCTCACCGGCGACGGGAACGCGAACGGGAACGTCGTTTCCGCGAGCGGGACCTTGACTTTGAACGAGAGCGTTTCTTTTTGTCATCCTTCTTCTCTGACGAATCTGAAGGGGAAAAAACAAAGACCCTCTTTAAATTACAGTCTTAAGGTATGCGGCTGTCACCCCTATAGATTCCAGCACTGGCGAATCAAGTCAAGGATGAGCTCACACATCTCAGATACAAAAAAAACACCGGGCGGCACGGTGGCCCAGTGGGTAGCGCTGTCGCCTCACAGCAAGAAGGTCCTGGGTTCGAATCTCGGCTCGGGTGCCTTTCTGTGTGGAGTTTGCATGCTCTCCCCGTGTCCGCGTGGGTTTTCGCTGGGTACTCCGGTTTCCTCCCACAGTCCAAAAAACATGCTGCTGCATAGGTTAATTGGCTTGCAGACTAAATTGCCCGCAGTGCCCAGTGATGGACTGGCGTCCCATCGTGGGTATATCCCTGCCTTGTGCCTGCCGGGATAGGCTCCGGCTCACCGCGACCCTGTACAGGACTAAGCGACTTCTGACAATGAGATGGGATTGTTATTATAGCGGCTATTGCTTAAGTGCATGGTTCAGAAACCTATGAGCGAGTGTGGTTGTGCAATGAACAGCAAGCATGAAACCTCACAGCTCCGCGACCGGTGTCAAGAGGAAGACGACGCTGAAGCTCACCAGGGTCGATCGCGGCAGAAATGAGCGACTGTGCCTCACGGACCCTCTTCATTGCCTCCTCAATCTCTTTAGCAGCCGCGTCCACCCCCTTTCCCGCCGGTTTTGCAATAGTATTGCTTGGATGGTTCAATCTTTCAAAAAGGGCAAAAAAACAAGCCTTCAAATGAGTGTCCACCTCGAGACTTAAAGGCTATGCAATATAAAAAATGTTTTGAGAACGACACACAGCCATCTTTAAGACTCAACAACAATAGTTTTGGTACAAATGTGGAGCGCTGTGTGTTAAACTCAACAGATCAACGTACTTGACTTCGCCTCCGACTTGTGAAAATAAGTTCAGCAACTGTTCAGCAGTGGCAGACTGAAACACAGGGGCATAATGTGAGCGTGTGGACATTACTGCAAAACAATGCAAGCTATTGAATCAAAATTCAGTGTTACTTCAAAAAGCGGCTCAAATTCGACTTTCTGGACAAAAAATGTCTATTGCAATAGTAAAACAAAAATTTCCAGACTTTCCTCAGTTTTAATCAATTGTGGACGAGCAGCATGTCACAAGAGTAACCATTTGGAAACCTTTTAAATCACACAACAGTATGCTGGAAAGAGAATTAAGACTTTCTTATATGCACTGCCATGGAATTGTCCCGTGGAAATCAAAACATTTTCTACATCCATTCCAATAGCTCGAATTGTTGCCAAAATGAGTGAAAAGCCAACTTTTTGGCAAAAGTCATTCACATGCAAAAATCCGGCTTAGTAACGCAGCAGGAAACCTCGCCTGGTAGCCAGCACCCGAGACGGTCCGCACACCGATACCACCCTGATAAAACCCCTATTTAGCAACCAGTCTCTCTGACGTAAACCCTGCACGCACAAGCGAACCATTCGCACCTGACCAAGGTGCATGGGCTGCTGCATGCCCTGCAACTTTCCGCCGTCCAAGTTTCCGAGAAGCTGCGGCTGCGGGAGGCCGAGCGCGGCCAATGTGGAGTCCATGCTACCGCCACCGTGCAGGGCGCCCAAAGCAGACAGGGGCACCGCTCCCATCTGTGTTCACGCCACAGACGCACGCACACGCAGAATGCTTGTTACGGTGCACCGGAGCCGAACAACAAAATTCACCGACACAAGCTGTCTTGGGGCTATGTACGTAAGGCTTACATGACGTACATATAACTGAAAACACCTAGCATATGCAGGCAGCCCAATATCGAACTACATGAAGAAGACAATCCAAAGTATTATTCATAATTCCTTTCATTATTATTACATTACCAATTAACATCTTAAATGTATCACTGCAGCACTTCCATGTGAAAGTTGTGTACCAAGATGGTGTTTATACACAGAATGTGGTAACCCTTTTACTTTAGTATACCCCTGCTTATTAGTCAGAAAATAGGTTTCAAGATATGCATTGATATTAACGTTTACACGTGTTTACATACCATGGTTTTGTACACTTTAAATATAGCTGATTTATTGAATTGCGATCTATACTACCCCTGAAGAAGAGCATCAGCCCCGAAAGAGTCATAAATAACAACGTACACGAACGAAATCGGGACACTTTCAAAGAAAAAAAACTCTTCATTTACCGAGGCCAGCGGGCTGGGCGTAGGTAGCAGCCCGGCGACGGCACTGGCAGGAGCCAGCAAAGACAGTGCTTTAGCCTCATCTGGTATCTTGCCTGAAAGCAACCGAAAAGGAACAGTCAGACCCCTCCACACCCACATACCAAGACCTGCCTAGAGAGCGCAGGAACTGTGCTTTTCCGCTGAGACTGGGACTCGGCAGCGTCTACGCAATGCCCTCTTCCGTAGCTTATCTCCCCTAGCATGGGACCATTGCACTACTGCAGAACGCTGCCAAGGGCAATGTCGAGTTCACGTTTCGACGAACTCTGTGTTTACTATGGCGCTTACTTATGAGGCCTCCGAATAAGGTTCGGTGCGATGGCTGGGACGGAGAATTACGGACTGGGGGGAGGAGTGGAGGAGCTGGGTTTTTAAGTGGAGGTCTCTCACACGGGCACACCGTTTGATGGCACATGCACGCGCATATCTTAACTTAGTCGACCGAAAATAAACGCCTGTGCATTCAGTGTTTCAAACTATGCACAGATCCAAGACATAACACCGTGTTTTTTTTTCTCCGCACATATCAGTTTGAACGTGACTTAGCTATATCACCTGTCCTCGAAACATACTCAAGGCCAAACGATAAGAATCGCTGGGGGGGTTTCTCCAGGCACGTTGCTATGAAATTTGCACGCTCAAGCCGCTGGCATCACTATATGGTACAAAAACAATCAAAAAACAGAGAACACAAAAGGAATTACGGTCCACAGCCCAAACACTGGCAATCGCTGTACAGTGCACAGGCTAATGGAACAGGCAATTTCTTCAGTCACACATTTGTTCTTTAAGTGTCGATTCACACTAGCGCATGACGCTCCTGAATGCACACTTTTCTTCAGATCCGGAATGTAACTTCTTCAGCACAAACGAATGGAGCACCTGATTCGTGAAGTCCACACTATTATTAAATGTAACTTTGCAGTGTTACCTTATATTAAATAACTGACATCATGAGCACATTAGTTCTCAATTTTTCATCCGCTACACCCTTCTACAGCGTGTCGCCCATAAGAGACGAGATTGATCAAATATTCAAGCATAGGGAGAAAAAAATTGTATGGAGGCCATTCTCAGTCAGGGTAAACTGGCGTGCTGGCCCAGGGACATAACTGTAAAAGACGACAAGACAAAGAAAACAACCATTGAGAGCGAAAATGTCAACATCACTTCCAAGGCTTGCATTCAAAAACCCAAACACGACTTCGGTGATTTCAACTTAAAAAAAAAGCATCTATCACAACACACTTCAACCACTGGCAGTTCAGAAACCAAACAGATGCCGTTATGCACGCAACGAAACTCGATTAGCGGCCCTCAGTACAGCAGGAATACTTGACTAAAAAAAGAACGGAAGACACACACGGACACGCATAAACTCGACCACACAAGGGACAACGGGGGTGGGGTAGAAAAAGGGTTTCAGAAACGTATATTTAAGTAACCAAATTAATAAAAAAATTAAGAGAAAACAGGGGCGGACAACAGAAACGCCGCCATTTGCGGCGCAGTCTTGTTGGGCGGGCGGTGCAACCGGTACCCCCGACTCGCTTAGCGGCGAGGAACAATCTCTACTGGAATTTTTTTGGCTTCTGCCTTGAGGCGCCTCTCTAGTAGGCACAAACAAATCACACAAAGAAAGACACAGAGAAGCACCACATTAATCTTTAGGTACCCCCGCAGAACCGCCACATTTGTGTATATTCGACTTCTGCTGCAGTCTCTCTCTTGGGCCTACTGGAACGAGGCATCTTCTATCATGCACGGGGCTTCCGTCTTCTGCAACGTTTGTTAATATTGCCAGATGGGGAAGGGTAGGAGGTTGTCGATCGGGTGAGGGCATCAGAATTGGCTTGGAGCGTTTCTACCTAAAGTCGCCTTCTATGACCAAGAACCGGAGTGATGTTTTGTCCCCTTTGCGATTGTTTGCGGGACGCTACCGAGTAGCACCAATTACATTATGTATTGCTCTTACGACCAAGACACAGCCAGCCGACCCACAGCCCCCTCTTGTGAGACAAGTCAGGGGTTAAGGGGCAGGCAGATGCCTTCTGCAATACAAAATAACAGACAAAGAAAGAAAAACAAACAGGATGGGACCGTTATTGCAGAAATGCTCGGGCAGAACAGTTATAAACGGCTCTCGAACCAGCTGCCTAAACAAATTGAACATTGCACAAATTTATATAACTGTGAACAGTCACAATTATGCATCTTGCCGTTGTCAACCTTACAAATGCTTATGAACTTGTCGATGAAATGTGTTTTTTTTATGGATAATCATCTGGAAGTGCTTATGAATCGCCACTCGCTGCAGATGGCTGCCGCATCCCGAGCCCTCTCTGCCCGATTGTATTAGTGTTCAGAAGCACAACCAGAGTCGTCGCAGTTAACATGCTCACGTACACTATCATTGTGGCAGTTACAAGTGACGATGGGGAGGGGGAACGGTGCACCAACCTTCGGCGTACGGCACCACGATGAGAGCCCGGTCGATGAACACGGTGTTGGTCAGATGCTGCGATACGCCAACGCTCACCGCGTCGCTAAACCTCACGAAACACACCCGCGACGTCACCGGCAGAGGGGAGTCACTGCAAGGGGAACACAATCAAACGTGTTAGGACGAGGCAAACGTGAGCGTCAATTTTCTTCAGGGGCCGCACGGTGGCCCACTGGGTAGCGCTGTCGCCTCACAGCAAGAAGGTCCCGGGTTCGAATCTCGGCTCGGGGCATTTCTGTGTGCAGTTTGCATGTTCCCTCCCCGTGTCCGCGTGGGTTTTCGCAAGGCACTCCGGTTTCTCTCTCGGGACAACCGCGTCGATCGCTCCCTCTCTCAAAGCGACTGTCCCGAGAGAGCAGCTTTTCGAAGCACACACCCACATCATTACATCGGGGTTTATTTGCCGGGCGTGAACCTGAATAAAAATTATTAATCCATCGATAACGGCATTCCCACTCAATGACCACAGTTTATAAAGCTAGTCAATCAATACAGTACAGTAACTACTTACACCGTTATGCAACAGACCCCACGGTAATCCTATGACTACGCGTGCAGTAATCACGCATCGAAACACAATTAATTTATCAGTACCCGCTTAATCCTGCAGAGGCTGGCAGTGAAGCCTTGGCAGACAGCAAGGCTATACCTCGGATTGGACGCTAGTTCATCCCCGTGCACCGGGGGAAAACTGGTCTGGTCAATTATCCCTCGGCAGCATGCGTTTGTGGGAGAAAACCGGAGTACCCGACAAAAATCCATGCGGACAAGGGGAGACCTTGCACAAGCTTAAAAGAGAGCAGGTAAAAAGAGAGCAGGTAATATAACCCAGCGGTCATCATGGTTTGAAGCGGCGTTGCTACTCATTGCCATAGCTGGAAATACTGTCTCAATAATGCTTAGCGTCATACTGTCTGGCTTCCGAGATGATAAGAGCTTCAAGGGGAGGTCTCTGTAATGCCGCCGGCGCCATTTATCATTACTCAAATGGCGGGACTGAGGACACAACCAAACCTCATCACACACTTAACACTTAACACAGTATTCTAACTTACACTAATTACATGCATGACACACCGATGCATTTGGGCAGTGTGCAACACTGCAAAACAAGATATAAATATATAACATCTAAAGTAACGCATCCAATAAAACGGATGCAGGGAAAGACTCACGCCTTAAGTGACTATACATTTACCATTGTCAACTAGCGCTAAAGATCTGGACAAGCGTTTTAATAAGGCCCAGACGACACGTTCACCCAAAAGTGCAACACAAAAGCAGTGATCTGATGCTCACATTTATAAAGACAATAAATGTTATCGTCGCCGACAATAGTACAATTTTAGAGCTACTGCCAAAAGGATTATCATAATTTAGCTTAGGACAAGGTGTTTTCTAAAACACAAATGAAACCAAGAGGCCATTATCGAGCAGGTGATTGACAAAACGATTGCACTTTAAGCGTTACTACTTGTTTGCATCTAAGAGCCTAGTGTAAAAAAATCGACATATTCCTATGGCGAAGGACACTACAACCGTCACCCGAAACGTCACCATTACTTTAAACGAAACGTTAACGCGAACTGCATTAAATCCGTTTAAAGACGACGAGTTGTAAGTAAAACGCCACGTGCTTGCATACAGCACATGTACTCCGCGCAGCACAAACGCACTGTACGGGGGTGCAACGCGAACCCCGCGACCTTTGTTCCATTTCCAGTTAGTCTAGAACTCAATGGATACATTGGGGGGTAGATTGGGGGTACCTTGGTGGTACATCCCCCTCCCTCTTGTCAGAACCCTAATGACAAGCTTTTTTTATGCAATGGGTTGACAAAAAGCAGGACATCAATGTATACAAGCCACACACATTTGCCAAATTGGGAGCAAGTTCCTAACGTAATAACGCGACCAAATGAAAATAAAATCAGGAGGCTCACTGAGTGGCCGCGTGAACGACTCGACGCGAGGACAAAACCCAAGGTGGAGCGCTCGCACGGATCGCGTTCACGGGCGAGTTGGCGAACAAACGGACTTCTCACGAGCCGAGTCGACGAACGAACTAAACGGGATCGTTGAGTAAACGATTTGCGGACGGGGGGGGGAGGAGGAAGGAGCCGGGTTGCGAGCGAGAGAGCGAGCAGAGCCACGTGCGGCCTCGACGCCTGCCTCCCGAGAAGATGGCGGCAAGCGCCGAGGCTTTCACCGCCGCCACCCCCAGAACCACGGGGGCCGCATTTAGGTCCGAGCGCTGCCTAAAATCGAGCGCGGCGACGCCAACACGCGGCGGCGGCGGGAACTCGTGCGCCCGCCGTCGACTCACTCGTGCGGAAAGACGCGAATGTCTTCGATTTTGCCCAAGAATCCGAAGAGCGTCTTCATCTGCTCCGTGGTGGCGGCCGGGGCCACGTTGGTCACTTGGATTACGTCCGTCATCGTGCGCGCTCCCTCCTGCTCCACCTCCCCACTGCCTTCACAGATTAAACGACCGCTATGGTCGGTGAGGAGGGGGGGGAAACCAAAAACACAGAGAGAGAGAGGTGAGTGAAGAGAATCCGTGCGACGACGCTCAGCAGCAGCGCCGCAAAATGGAGGCGAGCAACGGGGAGGGGGCAGAGACTTCCTCCCAGAGTTCAGTGCGCGCAGCCACGACCCCGGCTCGATCTCCTACAGCTGATAAGCATAGGGGCGGACGCGGCTCATATTACATAGAGCGCATAGGCACGGGGAGCTTGCGTTGCATTACATACAGCATATAAGCATTGTGGTGGAGAGGGATAGCCTGTATTACATACAGCGGATGGGCATGTGGCTAATGGGTTGAATTGAGTGTCCTCGACCCCCCCCCCGTGTCCGCGTGGGGGCATCGCCGGGTCTGTCGGGTTCAAAAAAAACCTCGACACCTCGGATCTTATTGTGACTGGAGGCCGACCTTCCACAGAGCTCACACCACGACTTTGCAACTGTATGGAGATGTTTATTTCAAAGCAACAAGCAAGCGTAATAATGAATATAATTCTCCAATATACGTACGGAGCAACATAAGCTGTCAGCGGCTAGAAAAAAACGTAACTGAGACTCTCCAGCAGTAGGGTTTGGGACTCACTCCAACACCCAAGTTTCTCCCGGCAGACTGGTGTCTTCCAGTTAGCTGCCTGTCAGAGTCGCTTGGGTGCTCGAAGGAGTGAGTCCGTGAGTCCGTGAGTCCCGTCCGCTCCTCGAACGGCGCCCTTTATCCAATTTTTTCTGTGGGATGTGCCTAAAAAAAACCCCTCAACTCAGCATTCGTCATGTCCTTATATGGTTGGGTTCCGCTTTGCAATTATTTATTAATCATGTACTAATTATTTATTAATCTGCTTCAACGCTCCCTTGTATTATAACCTTGGCTGAATTCTCCCCGCACGCAACTCTGGCTGCACATGGTTTTCTCATAATTAAGCATTGTTCATTATATGGTCTTACTGTGGTTGACCCCCCCCCCCCCTTTAGCCTTCACAGATAATTTTACTGCTGGGTTCGCTCAATGTCATAAAACCGCATTAATTATTTATTAATTTGCTCCAACACTCCGTTATTATTTTTTTACCCTTGGCCGGATCCTCCCCACACATCTCTGGCTGCACCTGGTTTTTTTAATTAAGCATTGTTCATTATATGGTCATTCCACTCGCTTATCTTACTTTGGTTGAACTCCCCCTTAGCCTCCACAGACAATCTCACTGTTTGGCCTCGCTCAATGTCATAAAACTACTCATAAAAGCAGGAAAAAATTCCACACACACTAAGCAAAGATCCCCCTATTAGCTCTAGCGGCT
>JAZEWT010000019.1:5298207-5324873 GCA_036362905.1 Mordacia mordax | reverse complement strand
CTCAGCAGGCCAAATAACTATGATCCACTCAATGTGGTCCTGTGGATGGAATGACACCATTCACAGGAATGTGATAAGTCCAAATATAGATTCGTTTTTATGGTTTGTAATGGAGTATGTGACCACTTGTAATGATAGGAATTAACTTAAAATGCGCACAATATTTGGCAAAGCTGACAATGGTTTGGACAATGTCCCAGAAACACAGAGCGTGGCTCAAAGACTTTCATAATCTCACACCATATGGACCTCTATTCAAGTGGAAGGTGAATCAATGTGGGGTATTTGAAAGGCTCTGCAACTCCAGACGGCCACAAAGAGAACCGACGGTCAGTAGTTTTCAGGAGATAATCCCTGTGACACAGTAGGCGATGACTGTGAATAATAAAGATGTGTTTATTTTATTTAATCTAGCCCTTGATAAAGATAGTCGTAGTGCTCAACACCATTGGCGCAAAGCTATGAAATGAGCGATAGTCAGTGTCGCTAAGGCACCTCTCTTCATGGGCTGCGACAAAGCGGAGAGTTGCGACGACTGGGCCATAGATCGCTGTGGCTCTGAGAGGAACGGCTTTGTCTCTTCCTCCTCGCTCCTCGCTTCCTCCTTGGCCTGCTGCTCCTCCTCCTCGTCGCTGTCCTCTTCGCTCTCCTGCCAGGGAGACACGCGGCTGCGTGAGTGACGCTCCCGATGGGAGCCGCGACGGTTGCCTGCCGGCCCGGCCGGCAGGTGACCGTCGCAAGTGAAGGGGCTCGAACACGAATCTCCGCTCGGGTGGTAATTAATAATAATTGTAATAATAATAATTGTAATAATAAGGTGATAAGGAGCTACGTGAATGTCCATCGAGTACGTGCACATCCCATCGTGCGCATTTCATGAAACCGCTTAAGTGAAGCGTGCAGGGCGATTATACCGCCCTGCACGCTGATTTCACAACAAAAAGACAAAGATCCCCCCATATAGCCTTAACAGAGTCTAGGGTCAAGTGCGATTAGCGAGCACCTTGTAAACACACACACACACAGAGCCAAGCACCTGCGTGTAGTGGTTCACGATGACAGTGGTGTTGGTGACGGTGGAAGAGGTGCTGTAAATTGGACCAGCCTGTGAAACCGCCTGGCCCGTTCCACCATCCACGCTGCTCGTTGGTCCCCCTCGGCTCTCCCCCTCCGCCAGACCCTGCGGGCGGAAACCGCCACACCACCGTCATCGTCACATCGCCGATAAAAAAAAAACATCCGTCCCGTGGTCCCACACTTAGTCCTGCGCCAAACGCTCACCGCACGTGCGTTTGAGAACACGCACCAGGTTAGAGACATCACACTGAGCGGGCAGGGAAAGCAAGCGAGCTCGCGCACGGACGCTCCGCTCAAAGGGACGAGGGCCGGCAGTCGAGACCAAGAGGTCACGCTCCAGCACAAGTTCACTGCAGAGACACAGAGCGACTGAACCAGCGCGTGTACCAGCACGAGATAGAGCGTTTCATCACAGGACCACTGGAGATGATGCCAGCTTGCAGATGCCTTTAGCCAGCAGTGGGCTGGCTAAAGGCATCTTTATCATTGATAAAGAATGATGATGATCCCCCTACCGAAGCTCGAACGCTTACCTCGTGAGGCGGGTGCGAACCCGTCGTCTTGCCGGTGTCCGTAGGAGCGGACAGCGCCTCCTTGCTGGTGGCCGCCCTGGCAGTGCCAGAGCCAGCGGCGGCAGTGGCGCCGTCGCTGTGGATCTTGTTGACGACGCTCTGGGCGGTCTTCACCAGGTTCTTCAGCTCCTCCGGGTACGGCGTTGGGTAACGCTTCAGGGTGCCCTCCTACGGACACCGCCACCACAGCGCGTTTAACGGGGAGAACACACAGGATAGGATGCATGGCGAGGCGGCGCGAGGTGTTTCTCCTGAAATTAATTACTTTAACGCCGTCACGTCGTCGCACGTCACCACCAAGAGATTCAATAATTGATAGATTCAAGTGGATGCACGCAGCTGCACATTACGGAGTGGGAAAATTACTATCCTATAGTTTATGAACAACAAACAACTCATACTGCCAAAGATACATATAACACCCACACGCACCCCCCCCCCCCCGTGGTGTCCTATATAAATGTATTAACCCATCAAATCCACTTGTCCATACAGAAAGCTGCTGTTGAGAACAGGTGGATTAGGCAGCTGAATGAAGTGAATTATTAATGTGATTGTGAGGCCATCTGTGGATAGATACAACAACAACAAGGGATGACCGATCGACTCGGTTGTTTTTATGTTGTTTTTATGTTTAACCACGCGGGAGTTTCATGTTCGCCGTCGGCGCGTTCCCCGCGGCACCTTTACAGTGTCCGGGTCCCTCTCCTCCCGTTGGTCGTCGCACTCGAAGGCGACCTGTGACCTCTGCTGCCTCTGCTGCTCCCACAGCTCCGCGTTGAAGCTCTCGCTCTCAGACTTGTATTCCACTGTAGGTGCGTACGGGACAAAAATGTCGTTTCTCACGGCCCGTTGCACGAGACCTTGCTCTCCAGAGCCGCTCCGTTCGCGTCAGCTGTGTCGAGCGCCCCCCTCCGGCTCCTTCGCGACGTTTCGCCTCCCACATAGGAGGCATCAATGTCATGAAGGAGAGAGGTGGAAAGCTCAACACGGCTATTCCGAGGAGCAGCTCATGAGGACAATTATCGGTTTGTGAAAATAATAACAATATTTTGCATTTATATAGCGCTTTTCACCCGAGGGTCACAAAGCGCTGCCCAAAGCTGTGGAGAGAACAGCATGTCAACAACATCAGAATAGAGAAATTAAGTAAAATAATGACTATAAATCAATGAAGGACGTAAAATAATAAATAAAAAAATTGTGAAACAAATAAAGGATGGAATAAATGCTCCTCAGCAGGCACACATCAATAGCAGCATCAACAGTCCTAGCCAGAGGACTTCAAGGCCTTACGGAATAAGTGAGTCTTGAGATGGGATTTAAAGATGCTCAGGGACTCAAACTGACCGAATTTTCAACGGAAGGGTGTTCCAGAGTCTCGGCGCAGTGCGGGTATAGTACCATAATGATAATAAGAACTATACGGGGCGGCATGGTGGCCCAGTGGGTAGCGCTGTCGCCTCACAGCAAGAAGGTCGCGAGTTCGAACCTCGGCTTGAGTGCCTTTCTGTGTGGAGTTTGCAAGTTCTCTCCCCGTGTCTGCGAGGGTTTTCGCCGGGCATTCTGGCTTCCTCCCAATCCAAAAACATGCTGCTGTATAGGTTAATTGGCTTGCAGACTAAATTGTCCGCAGTGCCCAGTGATGGACTGGCGTTCCATCGTGGGTATATCCCTGCCTTGCGCCCTGTGTCTGCCGGGATAGGCTCCGGCCCACCGCGACCCTGTACAGGACTAAGCGGTTTCTGACAATGAGATGAGATAACATATGCATCCAGCTGTAGCTGCCACCGGTGGCGATGTGAGCCTAGCTGGCAGAAGGCGTAACCAGGTAACCGGTGGAGCGGTGGTGCAGGCTGTGCGGTGGTGTACGCGCTCACCATCGGGCGCCCGGGCCTGCTGTGGGAACATGTAGTTGGTCAGGACTCTCTCTCCGTCGTCGGTGGGGCCGTCCACCTGCAACTGGATCAACGGCTTTGACTGCGACCGACAAGGGGGTGGGCGCAAGGAGAGGCGTCGTTACAGTCACGATCGTCCGCTGGAATCTATCCGCCGCTGGACGAAGGCCTCGGGAAGCGCCCCGTGGCTCATCCCATGCGCCAATCTCACCGTTGCGAAAATGTCTTTCTGTCGACATCAGCAATTTAATAAGCGCACAGAGGTATACAGAATCGTACGCAGACACGCGCGCAAAATAAAACACAACACATGCATCAACAACACAGTTACGTTTTGAGCAACCATTATAACACACACCCTCCCTCTATAAGGCCACGGTATCAATGACGAATGTATGTTATTTGTGCTCGTACACCACTGCTAAGCCAGCAGGAGCAACAGCCACACCAAATAACATTGGTAACTATAGACACCAAGAGTTGGGTTGGCAGTGCACGACAGAGGCAGCTAAATCTGCACACAATCATAATTTTATCATTGATTCATTTTTTCTAAAAAAAAAATTTCCTTCCACGGGTTGACGCACAGGCTGGGGATTTTTGAGAGCGTGGGGAATTAGTAAAGTGATCGAAGCAGATGTGGAACATCAGCAACGAAAACACAACTTGTAAAAATATCGACGGTCTAAAGCACGAAACCACCACATGCGGCAGACACACGAGATCCAAAATAAAACACCGCTTCTGTGGAAAAGATGAAGAGAGCAACATAACAACACATAACCCAAGACGTTGAATAGCACGCCTCACAGAGAAGTGACGATTGCACAAAGAACGTGCACAGTGATAGGTGGGTGGCTCAGAGCTCAGAGCCGTGAGCTGGCACCATTGAGAGCCTGGGTTCAACTCCAGACAGCTGCCTATGATTAAAGCAGCTTCTCAAGTGGCACCGTCACCAATGACTGCACAAATATACACGCACCCACTCTTGGTTCTGCACTGAAATTGATCAGAGCTGAACGACAGGCCTGAAAAGTGGGGAAAATGACAGTGACTTATGTGATTAAAGAAAACGTGCGGTGAATTTGCGAGTCGTGAGGTGGCACACTGCGTCTCTAAAGCAAGACGTGTGTGGGATCGACCATCAGTTCTCATGTTCTCTCCGTGTACTCCGGTTTCCTCCCACAGTCCGAAGACATGCTACTGCAGCCTGCGTTAATTAGCCTGGTAAATGAATTGCCCCCAGTGCCCGGTGATGGACTGGAGTTCTATCCTTGGTATATCCCTGCCGTGCGCCGTGTGCGCGCCTGGATAGGCTCTGCCGCATCATAACCCTGTAAAGGATTATGCGGCTACGAGGAATGAATGGAGGATGCCGAGCGGTGGTGCCGTGAGGGTGCACCTGGTTGTCGGAGAGCCACAGGGCGGACAGCTCCTTCAGGCTCGTGAACGAGATCGGAAGGAACTTGAGGCTGAAACAGAAAATTGTCCACGTCAGGTCAACTGCTGTGGTCACAGGCGGAACGATTTCCACCAAAGTGTGAGTGTCACGATTCAGGGTGACAACGCAAATCTATCCCCCTGCTTTCTTTACGATGTTCGACTTGCATGCTCGGGCAGCATGGTAGCCCAGTGGGTAGCGCTGTCGCCTCACAGCAAGTAGGTCGCGGGTTCGAATTTCGGCTCGGGTGCCTTTCTGTGTGGAGTTTGCATGTTCTGTTGCCGTGTCTGCGTGGGTTTTTGTTGGGCACTCCGGTTTCCTCCCACCGTCCAAAAACATGCTGCTGCATAGGTTAATTGGCTTGCAGACTAAATTGCCCTCAGTGCCCGAGATGACCTGGCATCCAATCTTGGGTATATCCCTGCCCTGCGCCCTGACAATGAGATAAGATGAGACTTGCATGCTCTTTTGTCCGATGTTTTGATTAGCCTAAAGCTCATCACCTCCACCACCTAAGGTCAGTCCAAACCAGACTGCCCCGTAAAGGGGAAGGGGGATGGATGAGTGGTTGTTGGGAGTAAAACTGTTTGGGAGCAGGGTTATTAAACGAACCGGCAAGCAACTATTCTCATTAACCACCCACACAGCTGTTAAGGTGGAGCCGGCAAAACCTGCTTGGCCTGTCTAGCTAATGGTCAGGCTGGAAAATTAACCACTCCGTCATCTTTAGGGTAATCTAACCGCGTCCTATTTTAAAGGCCACTCGAACAGCGTTAACAGACTATTAGGGCAAGTGCTGTTAGCGAGCACTTATGAAGGTCCGAATGGCACACAAGGGAGTGGGTGACTAACAATATGCCAAGCCTCTTCTGTCTCCCCATACATCACACCAGGTTGAGGCTAAGTTGACAAAGGCGAGGTCCAGGATTGGTTCAGAATATCGGCACTGCTGTTCGCCGCGAGCAGGGATTGAACTTGGGTCGTTGGGTTCGTAAATGCAGCACGCCAACCGTTAGACTCCCCAAGCGTGCGTCGGCGCGCGCAGGTCCAACGCACCGGTTGTCGCTCAGATTGAGCACTCGGAGGTGAGTCATGCTTCCCATCTCAGACGGAAGCGTCTCGAGTCTGTTGCTGCGCAGCGACAGCACCGTCACGTTCTTGCAGTTCCCGATCTGTACCGGAGAGAAGAGGACGAAGGACTACTGTGGGGCAAATGCTTGATCAAGATCGAAATAATAATTATTATTATAAACAAACATGTAACGCACGCAGATTGCGTAAACTGGTCGCAACGTTCGATCACGAAGTCATAGGTGGGCAGCCAGGGTTCAAAAGCCTCTCATACACCGCTATAAACTGGTAATAGCCTGAACCGGTGAGAGCGTGAACGAACGGCAACCTGAACTGGTGAGCGACACAACAGGTGAGAGATCCTTGACGGGTGAGAGCTCGGACAAGTGAGAGACCTGAGCTGCTAGATGGTGGATGCTGCGTATTCTGCAGTGGGACTTCGTTCCACGTGGGATGATGACGGCCATCACGGCCAAAACTGCTGACGCCGCCACGTCATTTCCAACACGTTTAACCCTACACCAAATCCCAACAGGTCCCGCACAAGTAGGCAAACAACATCCACCATCAAGTCTTTGTGTCTTGCCAGTAAGCACCTATTGACTGTTAGTAATCACTTATTAATTAAGGCAGACGAACAAAGGTCCTATTGCACGCATCTCTCACGGAGTGCATGTTACATACGAAACGCACAGTCTGCTCAATCCAAATTGGATCAATTTCACTGCCTCCATGTGCTCCCGTTCGATAAGATTCCATTGAAAATGTCATCTCGAAAGCAGAAAGTTACATAAACCATCAGTGTAGAGTCTTTAGCACTAGCCGCCCGTGCAGTGAGATTCCTCCAGGTACTGCTGTTTTTTTCTCGAACACAAAGCAACATTATAAGATGGAATCAGCGAAAAAGAGTTATGTTGCAGTAGGGACCCTCTTGAAAACGTGGCTGGAGACTTTGCGAGGTTCCTCTGGATAATAAATGACACTTATTATGTATACGCCTGATAAACATTGATTTGCCCTTCACAGTAAATTCCCAAACACTACTGCAGTTGCTTCCAAAGGTCTGCACTTTCCACTTTGTTTGGCATTGTATAAAGAACAAAAAAATCACATTCCCCTGCGATAAAAGACTGTAAATCCTGTGCAATATGTTCGAAAATGTTTTTGTGGTGGTGTTGAAATCCGTTTAAAGAAACGAAACATTCCAAATCCTTATCGCGTCTGTTTCAATTACTATCGACATGTTAATCTTCACAAACGCCAAAGCAGATGGGAGCAGCTATCATAGGAAACTCATAGCCACATGCAGGGCAAGGTCAGAGGACGGGAAAGGTCAAAGGAAGGGCAAGGCCACCAAGGGCCTTCAGGGTTGGTCAGACACTTGGAGAGTAAGTGCCGTGAGAGAAGAGAGGGGGCGGCATCGTTACCTCGGGGGGCAGGCAAAAGAAGTGGTTTTCGTCGGCGGTGAGCGTGCGCAGGTTGGCGAGACGGCCGATGCTGGGCGGAAACCTCTCCAGCTGATTCCCACTGCAGTCCAGCTCCTCCAGGCTGTCCAGGCTAAGCACAGCAGACACGACGTCGGGAGGAGCAGCGGGAAGCACACAAGTGGGTGTGAAGGCGGGGGAGCGTGCGTGTCCATCTTTAACCCATGTAGATGAGGATAGCAGGCAAAGAATAGACCGAGACTGGTTGTATGACCATACCTCACCACGGTAATCAGCACTGGCGTTGGGAGTACAGTACAACAATGGATTTTGCTGCACTACCCTCCACTGTGGCCTGCGACGCACGTTTAATGCACAGCGACTGCACACCCAAGCGCCGCACAGACTGAAATCTGCTTATTCTCCAAGTATTTGGCGAGATTGGCTGCATTTGCGGTCGGTTGCCGCGGTGCGTTTAACGGTGCAACGCGCAATCGGGCCACAGCACTCACTCTCCGAGGGCTTCGGGCAGCAAGGACAGCTGATTGTCATCCACTTTGAGTGTGGTCAGGCTCTTGAGGCAGCCTAGGGGGTCATCGCAGCCGCAGACACACACGGAGATAAATGGGGACGCGCGGTGATGCACAGCGTAAATAGTGATAAACGACGACCCAACTCAACGCTTGAAAATCCCATTTACATTGATGTCATGTCGTTTGGAGCATAACAACACAAAGCTCGTGATGACTTACCCCGATAGCGACTCAATGAATGTGAGACTGTTGTGATTTAATTCAGAGATAAAAATATTTTTCGTCCTTAATTCTTGAAATGATGCCTCATCCACAAAACAATAAATAGAGCACGAAACAAGAACTGGAAATTATACAGCCTCATTATATGTGATGTCTCCTCCTCATTACAAAGCTTCTCGCAGAAATCTCTTGCAATCGTAGATAAAATGTAAAATGTGCGGTTGTGGGTGTAAGAACGGGTCGTCTTGGAGTTGCAACTTCCGTAGCGTGCCGGTGGTTACTTTCCTGTCCCAATCGGCTGCAGCAAGTGGAGATGAAAACGTCCCGGTGGGAGACAGGTGAGGATGCACACTTCAAAAGATGTTGCTCATTAAATAATAACGAACCACCATGAGACTTGCATCACATTCATACGTTTCATTTGGGGGCCCGGCGGGGTGGCGGGAGGGGGTCCCCACAAGTTTATTTCAAGAATGTAAAATAAAAAACTAATTTAAGTAACCAATGTTTCGGATTTTTTTGAGTAATAACCTAATTTGGAACGTCTAACTTGAATGCTTACATAGCCCGTGTAATGACTCGCAACAGCGCAGCCGGTGAAATTAATTTACAAAACAAAACAACAATTAGAACTTCGCACACAATTCATCATTCACCACCTGCCAACGAATGCTCTACGACTTCTCAAAATGCGATAAATCCTCAGCTCATCAATTTGATTACATCCCCCAGGGTCACAGTCGAAACAATGAACTCGATTCCTAAATCTCACCCACCTGTTCACCCTGCAAGAATTTTGTCAATCGGCAAGTCAGGTGAAGTGGGGTAAAGTGTGGGTATTCCCACCTCTTACAAGTCATACTTGCCAGTATAGGACGTCTAGAGAGCTCTCTCTCTCTCTCTCTATAGCTCCCTCTCCATCCAATCAGTTTTTTTAATGAAGCCAGACGGATCCAGTGAGCTTTGCAGCTCTTTTTAACAGTTGTCCAGAGGGGAAAGAGTTAGCAAGTTGCAACATTGCAGGACACCGGAGGCAATTTAGCCAGGACGAAAGTTGAGCGATTAATCAAGAGTTCCGCTCTAGAGTTCCCTTTGGTGGAATCCTCACGCCAGCAGCGACACGAGCAACTTATTGCAAGGCCATACCTTCAACTTGAAATGTTCGTTCGTTCATGTTAGTTTATTTATTTATTTTAAACGGGACCGCGCCAAAACAAACTAAGGACAGCGACGCACCGATTTCGTCGGGCAGTTGGCACAGCATGTTCGACGACAAGTGCAGGTCCTCAAGTGCTTCGCAGCCGGCCACCCCGGGGTCCATGGTCTCCACCTGGTTCTTTGAGGCATCTAAGTAGCTCAGCCGTTTCAAACTCCCCAGGCCCTGAGGCAGAGAGTCACACGTGGCCGACACGCACGCTCAATAATTCAACGGAAACGCGTCCGACTAATGCGTACGCCCAACTGACTAAAAATAAACACAATGACGCGAACAAAAAATGTAAAGAGGAAAAACGCAGGACGACAAGGACTGTGTTATTGTGCTCTGCTCATTCATCGAGTTTGTGAATAATTGTGTGCGATACTGCATTGTAGCCCACACGCACAAAAAACTAAAAGTCAACAGTTCCATCAATAGGCCTGCGTTAAAGAGGAAATATAAATCTCGCAGAAGACATTTCAAGCAGTGTGCCTTCTTTATAGCAGAAATCTCGGTCAACACGCCCAGAGCACTAAACTTACATACATCCATAGACTTATTTTGACATCTACACTTACACAGAGACCTATACACTCATAAACGGACTCACAGATTTTCGTGCAGACCTCTAGACGAACCCAAACAGGTTTTATTAGATGATAAGCAGGTAAAGCTGACTGCAATTGGAGATTGTACTATTATGAAAAATGGTCGTTTCCATAAAAACGTTGCTTATTAAATATATATTTACCTCTTCATGAAAGCGTTATTTACGGCTTGGGGAATTGCATAAGGGTGAGCACACCAGACGTTAGGGGTTGGATCCCATCTCCTGGCGCAGCATTTAAAACAAATGAAAAAAGCCCCCCCCCCCCTGCATCTGTCCAGCATAGTTCTCAACAGTCGGTTGTTGTGCTGATAACCTGTGGTCGAGAACAGAAAGCATGGGTATGTGCACCTCATAAAAACCGTCTGGTCAGCGTGAAAGAGTCGACCAAATTACCGCTGCACAGCTCCCTGTAGTGAAGCCCCATTCTGCCAGCGGTGGCGTGAGAGACTGCAGGACTGCACCTCTATCGGAGTGGGTTTTCAGGAAGAACCACCCTTTCTGTTTTCATTCGAGGCACCCAGCAATCTGTTTGGCCAGAAGGGATGACTCGCAGTTTGGCTGAAAAAAGGGCACACGTTTAGCCGCAGAGGCAGCAACTGAGTAATCGTTATCAATTATCCTAATGATGCCACGAGGCAAAGCCCACAATGGCCAACCCATGAAGACGAGGTCGCAGGATGCTTCACGTATGACCGAATGAAGGACACGGTGTGCAGTTATTCTTTCTTGCGTTCAACTCGCATCTTGGCAGGCGACTGAGTTTGGTTTAACTTTTAATCAAAACTAATAATATTGCAATTTTTTTTATTAAGCAATGGCTTCCACGTTGTCTTGGAGCAAAGTCGGTTTCTGCATAGGTTTTAGGGTCTCCGTGCAAATCGACGGCGTCTGTGCAATTCTACGACGCCTGCGTAAGTCTGACGGTGTCAACGTCAACTTCAAAAGGCCTCTGTGCAACCTACATGCGGGTCCTGTGCCTAAATCTGTGCACATCTACACGAGTTTGTGGTGTGTGTGCTGCTCAAAACGTCTCTGCGTTAAGTCTACGGCTCTCTCAGTGAGACTATGCACAAGACGCTTGGTCTCCAAAGACCTATCTATCCATCTAACCCGGTCTTGAACCCACGCGAGGCGTGCGCTTGTAAATCGCTCGACCACCCAGCCGTCCGACAGGGCCTGTCGCTTGGGTATTTATACGCTATCAGGGAGCGACGTATATGTCCATGGCTTCAAATCCCAAGGGCGAGACTGACCGACGGCAGAGCCTGCAGCTGGTTTCCATCCATCCACAGCTCCTTTAGGACAACCATGTGCTCCAGCACGGAAGGCTGCAGGCGCAGACACACAAAGACAAAGATCCCCTATATAGCCTTAACAGACTGTAGGGTTCAAGTGCCGTTAGCGAGCACCTATGAAGGTCGACACGGCACACACGGGGGGGTGGGTGACCAGCACCGTGCTCGGTTCGCCGTGAGCGGGATTCGAACTCGGGTCGCCGGGTTTGTCGCCCAGCGCGCTAACCGCTGGGCCACCGCTCCCCACACAGACACACGCGGTCACACACGTAGACGCGCACGGAGGGCAAGACACATGCGCAAACAGAAATGCACAGCATACGGACACACACGGGCATTCACAAACGAGCACATGGACGACACACAGACACATAGAGGACATGCAGATACTCAGGAACACACGCGTGTGCAGACACACGCGTGTAGACACACACGCACTTGCAGACACACGCACTTGCAGACACATGCACCACACACAGGCATGCGGACGCACACGTACAGACAAAAAGGCAGACACATAGAAACAGGCACCCGTATGTATTTTGAGGACGCGAATAAATGAACAGGCAAAGAGCGACAAGTCAAGCTGGGACCGCACGCCTGCCCGCCCATGTCTCCCCTATGCATGGTCATTCTGCGATTTCTTTTTTCATGGCAGCAGCCAAATCAGATGGTGGTGTGCATTTCAGGCTGAGTCACCCCTAGGGGTGACGGTCAAGTTCAAGGGTGACGAGAGCCACAGAGAAAGTCGAGGGTGCCAATCCCTCGCAAAGGCACGCACACACACACGTGCACCGACGTATGGAGTGTGCAGTGGTGTGGATACGATCCCTGCAAGGTTAAAACCACCATTGTTCACCTGCCAGGAGCACTGGCTCTCTTTGTGTTTTGGAAAATAATTTTATTTAATGGCATTTTTCTAACGAGTGTTTCCCACCTCCTCCTCCCCCCCCCACCGTCCGCCACTCCGTGAATGAAGTCCACTGCGATTCAAACTATGGAGGAGGTGAAACGTTACGGCTCACCGTCGTGAACCAAACGAGGCAAGAAACTTTAATTCCTGCTAAATCACAAAAAGTTTTGGGCGTTGTTTTTCCAGAGCAAGCTGCTCGTAAGGATCGCTAACGGCAGATTAGGATGCGGATGGTGTAAACAAGGAAAATGTCTCTTCGAGAGAGAACGACAGGGCACGTTTCACCATGCACCGACAAAACCACAAATACCTCCCGCCCTTCGAATAGTGGTGATGGTATAGAATTGAGTTTGCATAAGACTGGCAATTATGGCTAAAGGGCAAGGTAAGCAAAGCTGGGTGAGTAACCTGGAGATGAGAGGCTAAATGTTTGAAAAACTCAGACCGGATTCATAAAAAAACGGGCAGCGCTCAGCCACTCACCCACTCAGAGATCTCGTTGCTGCCCAGGTCTAGCCTCTCCAGCTGAGACATCTCATTCATGGACCTGCAATAGGGCAGCACAGCGTCACGGAGAAAGGGGGAAAATGTCAACGAGGCGCGAGATGATGCATCGAATCGTCAGAGTCCGTCCTCGCGCTCAGACAACAAGCGGGTCCTGGGTACAGGATCCCAGGACTGGTGGCAGTGACGGGCACTCCGTGTCTGCAGCAAAACTCTCTACGCCCCTAGAGGGAACTCTCTAATGTCGTAAATAAGTGTTGCAGACACCGACGCGCAAAAGCAAGCAACGCGGTGTCACGCAGCCACAGACAATGGTAAGAGACTCGTGTTGATAAGGTGTCTAACGACGTGTAATCTTGATGGATTCATCGTTGAGAAGACCTTTAAGCTCAGAGACACGCTGTGTTGAAAGGGTGCCGAGAGCGCAATATGCAGTGTCCGACGTGTACATGGAAACTAGCAACGAGCATCACCGCCGCTACCACCACGGGGCATTCACCGTAACAATAAAGCACTTGAATTATGATGAAGAACGGTGGCCGGAGGAGCAAAAAAAAACATGGGCTGACACGGTTCCACCTCCCTGTCCGTGCGCCGCAGTGTGCAGAACTGCCCGACCGAGATCCACGGCAGGATTGTTAGCGGTAGACCGCAGCGAGCCGACTCCCGCACTCCCATCGATTGCAAACGTTCAACCGACGACCAAACGTTCAACCGACGACCAAACGTTCAACCGACGACGCGACTGCGATTAGCGGTGGTCTTGCGGGACATGAAAGCGAAACGCAAAAACAACTCAAGGGTTAATATTACATGAGCGCCTGTCGACGGGATATCGAAGCACTTAATTAATTAGCGAACGTCTCCCGCGTCAGCGCAGCGGAAGAGCGGCGACACTTGTGGGTCACAGCAGGACGTGACCTGGGTTCCATTCTGCCACGGGCGCATTTCTGCATGGAGCGTGTATTTTCCTCCATTATTCTGCATGGGTTTCCGCTGGATTAGTCTTGCTTTCTACCACAGTTGAAAATGTGCAAAGTCATTGGTGTTGGCGAAACATCCAAATGTAACAGGGCACACCTGAAAAAGACTGTTCGGACCTCAATGTGGCCTTCGTAGGTAACTATGTATGGTGCGTGAGAATCATTGTTTACAGTGCGTGTATTTAAATCTCGCAGCAATGTCTACAGCAACAGCACGTGATGGATAAGTAACTCTGGATTAGTGGAGGGAAGGTGCTTTGCTTGTGGCAGACCCCGATTGTGTTGAAATAGCTCAATGTTTTTCTTGGGCTGGTGTTATCAACGCCTTCAAAATGAGATCTACGTTTGTTTCAAGTTTGGCCGCGTGGTGGTTTTATGCCGAAACTATCCAGCACCCAATAGGATTACCACGCTTGCACACGTGTTATTTACTGCACGTTGATCAAATTCTGATAGGCAATGCAGCTCCTCCTAAGTGGTGACTTCAGACCTTTCATGACCGAGTTCAACACCAATGTACGTCGACGCATTTGACCTTCATCTGGTGGTGAGCTCATAGAAATAACATATTTCCCTTTTTCAATGCTCCGCTGCAGGCGGCCGTGCTTTAGGATAAAGCAATCACTTGGAACTCTTGCAGAGCAGTGTGCGTCACTTGGTCAGAGAAGCGCCCAGGATAGGAGACATGGGAACTAATTCCGAAATCGCTTCAAATTAACTTTTTTCCACCGGACAGCAATCACGACATCCTCCATATCATGGAGCTATAAAAATGTATTCTCTGCGTACCGGATAAGATAATAAAAATTCTCCAAGCTGAAAGCTAGGCAAAATAACCAAATTAAATGCCGTGTTCTTGCAGAGTCATCAGTGACTGGGCAGGGACTATAATCTCACACTACACGTCGGCAGGGTGGCTATGCAGTGGTAACAGCCGCACCTCAAAAGATATAAAGTTTTGCCTGAGACTGTTTGATTCACATCTCGGACACCTTTCCGTGTGGATTGTGTACTCTCCTCCTGTTCTGCATGAGCTTCCTCCAGGTTCTCTGGTTTCCTCCCACTCATAGTAATACTAAAATACTAATTAATCAATAGGATGCATTGTCTGGAAAATGTTGGCACAGACTGACCACCTGGCTGACTCCCTACCCACCACCCCCCGAAGTTTCCTCATGCTTCCGTACGTGTGCCTTGTCCATGAGACCAGGCATGAAACTTGTGCGTGTTCCTAATTCTATTATTATTAATC
The DNA here is from genome assembly GCA_036362905.1 of Mordacia mordax. NCBI lineage: Eukaryota > Metazoa > Chordata > Hyperoartia > Petromyzontiformes > Petromyzontidae > Mordacia > Mordacia mordax. The sequence continues at coordinate 5,309,880 of JAZEWT010000019.1, read as the reverse complement.
ACGGGTAGCTGAGTGACACACACGGATTCCAACCATGGCTCTCGGCGATGCCGGCTCAGCGCTCTGCCGCTCCGGACCCCTGAGCCCACACCCTGCCACCTTACTGCCAGCGCGTTTTAAATAATCACGCCTGCGCCGGGCGCGGAGACGACTGGCGTGTCAAGGGAACAAGCGGCACGGAGGCGGCGACTTCTACCGAGGTGCCAGCCTCCCACCGACGTCCCCGTAAATTCACCGGAGAGCGGTTGAAGAGTCAGCCGAGCAGGACAAACGGTACTTTTGTCCTTTCGTTTTCGTCAAGAAAAAAACTGCTAGACCCTCTTCAATTTCTCATACTTTCGAAATGTCAACTGCTCACTGCATGCAATCTGGCAAAGAAAATGATCCAAGTCAACTTTAAGGATGACTGAAAATTATGCACATGTTGTCAAGATCGGTTGAGCTGCACTGTGAATCTACTGCTTTAATTCCTCTCGGTTTTCTGGTAGTGAGGATGTACCCACCTTCTGCCACCTTACTTACCATGCCCACTAGCCACGAGGCTGCATCTCGGCGCGAGCTGAAAATCTTTAAGATTAACCAAGTAACCAGTGGGTGGTGGCACGGATGCAGCAAAAAAGACGTAACGAACGACTAAGGAGATATCGAACAGAAGAGCGAAGATTGGAATACAGGATCACAACACACCACCGTGAAGGCTCACCGAACCACTGACGGGACGAATCGCTATGCGCCCGTTGAGCAAAACCGTCTGACAAAACGCGACAAAGCGATTGCGTCGCCTTCATCTCTGCCGGCCGAACAGGCCAGCGCGATTCTGTCAAGTTCGAAAAAAAAAATTGTTTGAATCAAGGTCCCCGGTGCCATCACACCGGCGCATGGATCAGCTAATGGGAGCGCACCGTCCTTCAGGCCAGGGACGCTTAATCGGGCAGAAGTCCCCGTGAATCACACATGAAGCCATTCACCCCGCGGCGCCGTGCGAGAGAGGGCTCTTGTTGTCGCTTTCTTTGTGACATCCGTTAGTGTGGAAATTAAATTGCTATGCGGTTCTAACATCCACCACACCCCACCCACCTCCCGATTGGCTTCTCCATTATTATTTTTTCGTGTTAAATGCCTGATCAAGGCTGCATTGTGCACATCACAATCATCACTGTCGCCATTCAAGCAAGTATCACAAGCCAGACAGGACAGACATATTTCTTGGAACTTCGGCGAACGAAACACGTCTGTGTCTGGGGTGAATCAGTGGCGGTGGGGGAGGACAAGTAGTGAGAGGCGAGCGCTCCAAAGAGTCAGGATGGACACCCCCATCACCGTTAAGATTCCGAGTCTCAATCTGAAATGCCTGTTACCCGCGATGAAACTGGGTTCTCAAGCGTAGCTGAGTTTGTGGTCTCAGTCACAATGACTGCATTAAAATAAACATGACATTCCATTTTGTCTTTCATTTACTCTGGCTACATTACAGCACATACAATTAATGAGGATATTAGTTGGACTCTCATGCGACAAACATTTCTCTGTAGCAGCCCACATGGGCAAGGTCTTCCCTGGTGTGACGAGAAAGCCAGTTAGAGGGATCTCTGTAGAAGTTATTTTGTAGGCTATCCCCTAACTGCACGACAAAAAAAATATCATCTAACAAAATTATTCACGATTACAGTTTGCATTTTTCAAACTTCCATTTGTTTGTCACTGACAAAATACTCTTCGCGGAGTGAAGGGTCCAAGTTTAACCAAGTTGATTTCGCTGAACCAGGAGAAAACTTGAGATTCCAGGATGAGTCTTCATCTATGAATAAACCGGGGTTGTGTGCAGTGTTCAAAGATCGAATGAAAGGACCCTTCAGAAGTCGTTCCATTACACCACCTTCCGGGAGGTCCAGCACAAGGTGCTGCCACAACCCACCGCAGGTGTCCACAGTGGAAATGTATCATTTCGTGTGACATGGACACTGGCAGCAGCACGAGGAACGTGACTCTTGGCTAGCAGATTTAAAAACATAAAACAAAAACAACCTACGTCACAAGAGGGATGAGTATGAATGTATTCGAGGATGTCACCGACGGATCAAACTGGCTTTTGATCTACAGTAGAGGTCTTTTAAAAGCGACCTCCTGCAAACCCTACGATTCATGCCAGCGATCCTGAAAACGTGGCTTTGTGCTGTCGCGGCAGCATGACGCAGCACGATGTCTCCCCTTCCGAGACTTGATTTATGCTATTGTGTTCCGTGTTGCGCATCAATGTGGTTGACGAGGATAAACGAAACGGGATGCCGACGAGTGCGGTGAGAGAAACAAGCGGAGAGGCATGCGGCGAGAATTACGCTGAGAGACCGTGAGAGCAACGCACAGATTGAAAAACACGCGGGAGAAGTTACAGCCATTGTATTATTGGTGGTTAAGGGAAGTTGGTTCTGGCGGGACACGTCGAGAGACGTTCACGTTGATTTTGTTAAACAAGGAGAGAACGCTAAGAGACCAGGACTCGTCCCATTTGCAAGAGTGAAGCGTGCAGCGTCAGCGTGGAAGGCAGTGGCCGGTGACCGAGACACCACTGACGGCATGGCAGTCAAAGAGGAGAAACACTGCAGTTGAAAACTCAACTGCCGCAGAGATGGAGTGATTGGCTCAGCCTGTGTGGAAGTATCAGATGGACAGTTACAGCCAAAGACTGCATGAGATGGCAAGCGATTGATCAGGCCGTGCAGCGTTTTATGACCATCGGGTGATAAGCGCTCGATAAATGCAAATATTAATTATTAGTTCATTAATCCATACAGCAGCGTACAGAGCACAGCTAACTATTGCAATGCCTGCATTTGAATATGTTGTGCTCGAGACGTCTTTGGACACGACGACGCATTCACGTTGACTCAGGTCCCTGTAAAACGAGACTCCAGCTCTCGACGAGGGCAAGCGCTTGCCCGGTCTTAAATATAAGCCATCATTGTATTATTCACATGCTCGCGGCTGGAGGCGAAGCGACGTGGCAACAACGTGAAACAGGAGCGCTCTCGCCTCCCTCTCGCTCCAGCCCCTCCACCCCCCTTCCGCAAGCTACCCTCAACATGGCCACCCCCATTCCTTACAAAGCCGTTTCCACTCCAACGCTAACGCAAATATTCAGAAGAGGAATGTCAACACGAGGCAGGGGCAGGTGGACCGTGAAGACTGGGAGGCACGGGACGGCTTGTGCCGGCATTTGGGGGGGGGCGCGGGCGAGCGGGCACATGGCCGCGAGTCCGGAATCCAACTCAGGTGAACGACGTGGGAAGCGCCGTCCACAGTGCACCTTGCAGCGTGCGACAACAGGATTGCAGTTCGAGCCCAGTGGCCACCCCCCCCCCATTCATACCACAGAGGGGATTAACAAACAAACAAACAAAAAATGCGTGGCATCCTCTTCACGGTCGATGTTAAAAAGATGCCACGTGGTCTTTAAAAAAAAACAGGAGGCCACGTAAGATATATACGGGTGTCACGGTCCACGTTTGCCACGGCTGAAACTACCCGCAAAATTATCTACACGTGAAAAACCCCACAGCAACAACACCATCTACTACACAAGAACTGCAGACGACACCAGCCTGGGAAACACGGCGCAAACGAAAGCCTCGTGCCTAAAGAAGGGCACCAACGTGAAACGTATTAACGAGAGCGTCGCACGACCATTCACCCCTCCCTGCCCTATAACCTTTCACCCCTATCAAACTTTCACATTACAGAAACATGCCCCGTGCATCTATTATGGTAGCAATTTACATTTTAACAGTGGATTTACCCCCCAAAAGGTCACAAACCATGCTACTATTTCCTGCTCAAGCAAATGCGCATAGGCTGGTGTATACCTGCCAATGACAGCTATGAAACACGTTCGTGGCAGAAATTCCGCATTCCTATGGCAGGGGTTCACTCTACCCATTAAACAATAATGGTTGACTTTGCCACAATGTAGTACACATTATACTGACTCGAGAAGGATAACGGGCTGAATTAATTCCTACACTGATGTAAATTCTCAACCATCCAAATGCACATCTGCTGCCTAAGCCTTGCATTTATGTTGTCTCTTTGTCTCAGTTCTAATGTTATCGTGCTAATAGCTTCACGAGTCATGAACAGATATACCAATATAATTACATGTTACGGTAGCCAGTGCGTTGCCATGTGACAGACAATAGCTGGCAAGACCAGAAATCATAAAATGACTCCCAAGCTCACTTCAAACGATAAGCTCATGGCATGCGGTAAAACAGACATTACTTCACTCTCACACAGATATTTGATGATATCCAGCAAACTTTCTTCTTTGTGGCATCATCTCGCCTCCCACGTTGAAGGCATCCTCAGGCGTTGAGTCTCAAAACGCCTGAGGACCCCTTCAACGTGGAAGGCTGTCGATTCGCCAGACTTGAGAATCCGGTTTAACCACGGACAGCGAGCACCCAGGGTTGGCGCGGTGGCCCAGTGGGTAGCGCTGTCGCCTCACAGCAAGAAGGTCCCGGGTTCGAATATCGGCTCGGGTGCCTTTCTGTGCAGTTTGCATGTTCTCTCCCCGTGTCGGCGTGGGTTTTCGACGGGCACTCCGGTTGTCTCCCAGTCCAAAAAAACATGCTGCTGCATAGGTTAATTGGCTTGCCGACTAAATTGCCCGCAGTGCCCGGTGACGGGACTGGCGTCCTATCGTGGGTATATCCCTGCCTTGCGCGCTGTGTGCCGGGAAAGGCTCCGGTTCACCGTGACCCTGTACAGGATTAAAGCGGCTTCTGACAATGAGATAAGATGAGATGAGCTAACAACCACTACCAGCTTAGAACCCCACCCCTGCGCTCTGTCTTCTGCAGCTGGCAAGATGCTCTCGTCTCTATGGAAAATGACCAACTATCCCTCCGCGGACAGCTGATGGAGACGGATAAATCCGGATACGAACTGGGTTCTCTCTGCAGAGGCTAGCTCTGTATCGCTGACCTCTTAACCACCACCCCCCACCCCACCTGACATCACGGCTATTTATAGACCGTAGTTGCGGCATAATCTAGTTATAAAAATCATTGTTCGCAATTAACCTAAGCGAGGAGGCCATTAATGAGGGAGTCCGGACCAAGCTGTGCACAGCGGCCAAGTGACGGGAAGCACACACACACACACACGGATGGTGTGCAAGAAACATGCACACACACACACACGGATGGTGTGCAAGAAACATGCACACACAAACGGATGGTGTGCAAGAAACATGCGCGCACACACACACACACACACGGATGGTGTGCAAGAAACATGCACACACACACGGATGGTGTGCAAGAAACATGCACACACACACACACACGGATGGTGTGCAAGAAGCATGCGCACACACACACACACACAAACGGATGGTGTGCAAGAAGCATCCACACACACACACGGATGGTGAGCAAGAAACATGCACACACACACACACACGGATGGTGTGCAAGAAGCATGCACACACACACGGATGGTGAGCAAGAAACATGCACACACACACGGATGGTGTGCAAGAAGCATGCACACACACACACACGGATGGTGAGCAAGAAACATGCACACACACACACACGGATGGTGTGCAAGAAACATGCACACACTGGCAGGGGATACAGAGGAATGACGGCAAATGCAGAAATCACGGTGTTAATTGCGCTGTTCTACCCTCCTCTTATTAATTTTGTTACTAATCTCATATTATCTCATTGTCTGAAACCGCTTAGTCCTGTACAGGGTCGCGGTGATCCGGAGCCTATCCCGGTAGGCACAGGGCGCAAGGTAGGGATATACCCACGATGCGATGCCAGTCCATCACCGGGCACTGCGGGCAATTTAGTCTGCAAGCCAATTAAGCGATGCAGCGGCATGTTTTTTGGACTGTGGGAGGAAACCGGAGTGCCCGGCGAAAACTCACGCGGCCACGGGGAGAACATGCAAACTCCACATGGAAAGGCACCCGAGCCGAGATTCGACCCCGGGACCTTCTTACTGTGAGGCGACAGTGCTACCAATTGGGCCACAGTGTTACTTAAATTCTCCGCAAAGACGCCAATTATTTATTTGCGTTGTGTATTATACAGTTTTGACGTCGAACTGGGACCCACATCTAACAGAGGGTCGTCCCTTGCCAACAAAAATCAGGTGGTTCAGAGATGCTGCAAGACAGGACCTGTTGATGAGAAACTACACTTTGCACACGGTTCCAGGGCTGGTGTTGATTAGTTGTGATGACAAGTAGGTTCCAATCACTACTTTCACTGGCTCGCTGTCAAAACACCGAGCGCTTTGATGATTTGCAGTGAACAGAAACGGGAGTGGATATAAACCATAGGGAGGTGACCAACAATCAATGTGGTAGATAAATGAGTGATAAAGGGACTGCCCCCCCTCCCCTAAACTCTTCTACGCGGAAAACCCCTTGGACCAAACGCAATGACTAACCTGTTAACTTGCCGATCAGGGCTTCGTTAAAAATACTATTAGTGTCCTTGTGGAGGAAAAAAAGCAACGAAATATGTATATACGGACAAAAATACACCTCGTCCACACAGTAACAAAAGTTTGTGTTCACATCTCATCATCGACACGGTCTCCTTAGATCAGCAGGTCTCGGTTCAAACGGAACCTCGGGATAGGTTTGTTGTCATATTCAATGTCTCGAGGCGGTATGGTGGCCCAGTGGGTAGCGCCGTCGCCTCACAGCAAGAAGGTCCCGGATTCGAATCTCGGCTCGGCTGCCTTTCTGTGTGGAGTTTGCATGTTCTCTCCCAGTGTCCGCGTGGGTTTTCGCCGGGCACTCCGGTTTCCTCCCACAGTCCAAAAAAACATGCTGCTGGATAGGTTAATTGGCTTGCAGACACAATTGCCCGCAGTGCCCGGTAATGGACTGGAGTCCCATCGTGGATGTATCCCTGCCTTGCACCCTGTGTCTGCCGGGATAGGCTCCGGCTCACTGCGACCCTGTACAGGACTAAGCGATTTCTGACAATGAGATGAGATTCAACGTCTAAACAGCAGAGTAAGGCTCGCTTGAACCAATGCGGGCGATACACCCAGATGTTAATCGACAAAAGCCCTCCCCTATGTTAGATGAGTGGCCTTTCCGGAGGCCTTTGGCCTGGCAGGCAAGGCTTGTTTCTGAGAAGCATCACTAAATGGTGATGATGCGATCAGCTCCGAGCCAAGAGAACAGCCTACAGCTGATTGGTGAGATCCTCTGGTAAGAGTTGTCATGTGACATGACCAGAAAATAGGGGACACGAAGCATGTGGAATGACACCCTGATCGCTGCATTGCATGCAGATTGTCTGCTTATTTATATCGATTAATGGAATCGATATTTTTTGGATTGATGGGAGACTGCAACTGCAGTCCAAAGACAAAGACCCCTGTATAGTCTTAACAGACTTACGGTCAAGTGCAGTTAGCGAGCACCTATGAAGGTCGCCACAGCACACAAGGGGGTGGGTGACCAGCACCACGCTCGGCCGCCTTTGTCTCCCGAGTGGCAATGTTTACACGCTGCACTGGGTACTCATTTGAGGCGGAGTCGACCTAGGGGAGGCCCAGGACCGGTACAAAAAAATCGTCACTGGTGTTGGCCGTGAGCGGGATTCGAACTCGCGTCACAGGGTTTGTGGCCCAGCGCTGCGCTAACCGCTGCGCCACCGCTCCCCATAACCGCAGTCCACACACGGCGCCAGTTTCAACACTGAGGATGCAATGAAGTGGGCGGCGTTCGATGGCGCGAACTTCACGCGACAGTGCCTGACTCACGCCGCGTGGACAGCCATCACTCAGGTTTTCTTGTTTCACAATTAACCCCCCCTCCCCACCCCGCGTATCCAGTCCCTGCAGGCAGATGAAAGAGATGCCTCAAATGAGAACCGTGTCATCGCATTCTCCGCCTGCCTCGCTAATTAATAATTTCAATCGCACACCTGTCATCGCGTCACGTGCTTCGTCATACTTCAAATGCCCAACACGTCTCGGAGGAGAAACAAAAAAGAGAGTGCGGCCCGCGCAATGTCCTGCTCACACCACTGCTGGCGGAAGGGCCGACCACTGAGTGAGATTTACAGGGCATATTTGACCTACCCGTCCACAACAGCCGGATGTTTTGGAAGAAGCCGGAGTACTCACACTTTACCCCACCACACACGACCTGACTTAGGATTGGAACGGTGGTCTATCCATGCATACTGCTGGGTGGGCAAACACGTTTCAACTGCCTCACTAGAAGATTAAATATATGTGCTGCTGTCAATTACTGCACGACAGGATCCCTGGTGCACTTCATGACCTGGTATCAAACCTGGGTCAGTGACACGGAGACGTGATGTGTCTATGCTATGGCTCCCCACATTGTGCAAACTGGAACACACAGCATCATCAACACACACACACAACAGCAACAACACAAGCAGCAACAGCAGCAGGAGGCTCATCGTCATAATCGTCAGCATCAGTGCGTAGTGCGGTTGCCAACCGATCCACGCATCACGGCACCGGCTCTCGCACGTACATGCGCCCGCATGTCTAGCGACCCGCGCGGCGACGCCCGTGACGGTGCAGCGATCGCGGTACAAACGCCGCGGGTAAACGCGGGGTGCCTGGGAGGAAATGAAAACGGCGCGGAGGCGAGGCTTTTCAAAGAGGATGCTCTGCAGAAGCGTCAACTCACTGGGGGAGTGTGCGCAGGTGGTTCTCGCGCAGCTCCAGTACGCGTAGCTTCGCCAGCCTGCACGCGCACGCGGAGGAACAGCAGCGGCGGTGACATCCCAGGAAAAGACCTGCTGTGTGGCCGTTGCTTCTGTGCCGTTCCGTCATTGATATCTCTAGGCTCGTCACGCTCAATGACTCTACACTTTGATATCGCCGGGAAACGGCAAGGCCTAGTGTTACCATATGGACGGTTTCCTATCACCCACACTCCATTCTGAAAACCACATTTGCGCAACGGTTCTCAACCTTTCATAACTCAAAGCTTACTTTGCCCTCTTGGGTATAATAATAATAATAATAATTGCTTTTCCAGAGCGGTTTTCACCCGAGGGTCACAAAGCGCTGCACAGAGCTGTGGAGAGAACGGCACGTCAACAACAACGACATAAGAAAGGCAATCAGGTATGGTCTCCGAGGACAACGAGGTGACGCACGACCCGACGCTTGAGAATCGCGGCTTTAGAAGAAACAACATGTTTCTTCCTACTCCTTCCCAAATGCTTCTTCACTCTGGAACTTCCCTCGTCGCCTTTTTTCCGAAGCGCCAATATTCTCACTCACTTCACAAGTAGTGCTGAATGGTTCTTATCTGCGCTGCCAACTTTGCTCTCAGTTACCGGATTTATAATTCTACCAATTGTCATTTCACATAAGTAGCTAGGACCTTGCCCATGTTCAGAAACGTGTGAATTACTGAGGCGGCACCGTGACACAAGTGAGTCGCGCTGCTGCATCGCAGCAAGAAGTCCAGGGTTAGATTTCCGGCTCGGGTGCCTGTGTGGAGATTGCGTGTCCTCCCCGTGTCCGCGTGGGTTTTCATCAGGCACCCCGGTTTCCTCCCACCATCCAAAGACACGCTGCTGCCTCGGTTAATTGGCCTGCTGAGTAAATTGCCACAAAATAAGTGCCTGCGATGTACTGGCGTCACATCCTGGGTATAGACCTACCTTGCGCCCTGTGTCTGCGGGGGTAGACTTCAGCCCCCAGTGATCCCCGTACAGGATTAAGTGGGTACGGATGCTGAACTTTTAATTACGGTCCAATATATTACTATTGGTGTGTTCTGTTAGCTTTGTTTAAAATAATAATAATTGCATTGAGAGAGCACTTTTTCACCAGAGGGTCACAAAGTTATGTTATAGACATTGAAGTCTGCACTGTGACTGAATTTTATTAGTAATGGAATAATGCCAGAGCTCTTATGAAAGTACATCAAGTTAAACATGGTCAATTTAATTGCACATTCTTGCGGATCACTAAATTTAATTATATTTTTCATTTCATTAAGTCCATCTTCACTTTCATACTGTCCTTCGAGCTTCATATCTTCTCGTGCACTGCAGCGCATCAGGCAACACCGCTTTGTTACGATATCCCATGTACAGTCAAATAAGCCGTGCCATTCTGCGTTATGCTCATGGCTTCTAGGTCGTTCATTAATCCTCGACTTTCCAATTATTTTCCATCTTCCTCTTCATTGTTACTACTGCACAATGATGATGATGCTGATAAGAATAATGACCTTGATAATAGGGATCGAGATAAAAAAAAAGATAATAACCGTGACCGGAATTTGAACTTAGGTATCTCAGGCTTCACACGTGTGCTGTTCTGTTGAATAATGTCCCAGTGCTATTCCTACATAAGGGTCATTGTACCGGCGGCATAGCTGCCTGAGCACAGCTGCTTTTCTGTATTTATGGCAAGTAAAAAAACCAGATGCGAAATACAAAAAAATAAGCAAATGAAAAATGTGTTATGAGAACAGCGATGTAGTTGCTAGCGATGCTTACACCAAGTGAGTTTGTAAACTTCACCACCTAACATGTGTGTTTGGTGTTTATACATCACACAATCGAGCGAAGATTGGCAATTTATCAAGATGATAAATAGGTCCTGAACGTCAGCGGAGAACAGAAATAAAACAAAAGCCGCGTGCGACAGTTTCGTCTTTTTCCCTTATGTTATCAAAACGGTGCCTCTGGAAACCTGTTAGGACACAACATCCATTTGGGACGCGACATTGACCGGCGTGATGAAGTACGGTGGCACCGTTTTCTTGAAAGGCGAGACGTGGTGGAGAGTCCTTTAAAGCAGTGGAATGACGTGGCAAGAAGACTGCCGGAGTGGCGTGGCGCAGACACTCGCGCTAACTGATCTGCGTCACGCGGCCGGTGCTGCTGTGTGACCATTGCGCTGTGGCATCGCTGGCTCGCGTTTAATGATTCCGCACTGCTCGCCGACAAGACCTCGACGGCCACGGAATGGAGTGAGTAGACAGTACATGATGTGATGGCATCCGCAGAAAACCGACACATTAATCAATAGCACTATGGCCTTGAAAGAGAATATATATAACAGGTGATCTTTTGAGCAATAGTCTTTCATAGCACATAAATCATTGTGCATCATCATGTTATGCATGTGCTCATTCATTACATATCGTTCCTTTTAAGTCCAGTTTTACTGATTAATGCGTTGAGTTTTTTTCTTTGTGCTTATGCACCATTGCCAATGCACTGGCAGCACCACCACCAAATAACTGACAACTTCAGGACTGAGCTCCCCATCATGCCATGCAGCATAATGCGCCAGATCACCGGCACCGCGTGTTAAATGCACACAGCCTTGCTTCAGACTAGCAACTCAGTAATTCAAGATCACCCGCACTGCGCGTATAATGCACACAGCCTTGCTTCAGACCAGCAACTCAGTAACTCTGCCCGTCGAGTTTCCCACCATTTACAGGCAGTGCGACACGCGGTTTACAAGAAGACTTTTACAAATGCTCAAACCTTGAGCGAGAGCGGCTGCTCACCTGCCCATGCTGGCTGGAAGGGTCTCCAGGAAGGCATCGTTCAAGTACAGCTCCGTTAGGTTGGTGAGCTGAGTCGCTCCCTCGGGCAGTCTGCCGCCACAAAGACG